>JAHZMX010002763.1:0-12507 GCA_027743895.1 Seira musarum | reverse complement strand
CATATGATAGAGGAAGAAGCTCAATATGACAGAATCAACGCGACTTTGGAGGCATGCATAGCGGATGCTCATGAATTCAAATTTGAATACACAAACGTTAAAGAGGAGGGGAAACCGTGTAGAAAAGCCGTAAGCTTCAGTGTATAATTTCCTTCAAAGTATGATTTTTAATATATGTATGAATATATTTCAGGAAGCGGAAGACGACGATGATGATGATGATGGTGGAAATTCGACAATTGTCCAGTATTGCCCCTGCACAGAACAGGTAAGCAAATGCTTTATTTATAAATAATTTAGTTGAGATTTTAAAATACATGTTATTATACTTTGTCCAACTAGCTGGATATGCTCAACGTCACATTTACGCTAAACTTGACAGGAACTCCAGAAAGTTTCAATTTGACAGGTGAAAACCTGACAATGCCAGAACACCTACGATTTCAGTTGCCTGCTGATAAACAAGGGGAAAATGTCACCTATTACGACTTTCCTACTGAAACTGTTTGGAAAATGATATCATTCGTACATTTTTACTGCGCAAAACATTTCCGTTTTCAAGGAGGAGATCACAGTGCATTGATGACTAAAATGGAAGACTTTTTCAATGAAGATATAATTTACAGATGGTAACCAAGAAAGTGCATACACTAATTTGTCTATCTGAAGTTTAGATCAAGTTTAATTTAATGAACCTTTTAGGACAAAGCCGGGAAGGTTTGCTGACAAGGTCTGGCAGTTTTTATACAGCGCATTCGACCTCAAGAAGTTTGCAAGTTCTGTTGACTCCTGTGTTACAGGAGCAAAGTTTGTCTCAGAATATCCAGAGTGGTTGAATCGACCAACGTTGTCCATGACAAGGTGAGTCAAACAAATGCACTTTTTAAGCTACGAGATCATCCTAATTATTATTTTTTCTGATCAGACGGAAGAAAAGGTCACTGGATACGCAAAAGCTATGGAATGGAGAGGCATACTGTTTAGAAGATCCATGGGATCCGATAAATAAACTAGGAGTTCTTAGCGAAGACAAATGTGTTGACTTAAATCGTTATTAAAATAAGTATGCCTTTTCAAAACCGACAAATAAAATATACTTCAATTATCCGAAATAATTCAGAAAAACATGTTAAGGTAAATGAAGTCATAGGAAGGATGCATCTAATTGTTCTGATCCGACCCTTTGCACGTGTCAGGCTCAAGTTAATGCACCGTAAAATGTCATTTCATTTATGATTATAACAATACTCTGATGTATGTATCTGTAATATCATGACTGTCCACAATACAGATTAAACCTGTAACTTCTGAAGGTTAAAATAATCATTATCATTGCAAAATCAGGATATTATAATATATCCTACAATATATTACGTACTTTTCATTTTGGCAATGGGCTGCAAAAATTAAATCTCATGCTTTCTTAGTATTTCTATTTCTATATACCTTGCTTTCCTAGTATACTTGTGAAACGCAACTTGTGTGATTTTGATAAACTATCTATCTAGTTATCCAGCATTTTCACTAAAACACTCATACTCATAAGGTATTTCGTGATATTTCCTGCAGTTTTTGAACGTACACGGGAAATTGAAGGCTGTTAATATTTGAAACATAGTATGACGTCAAGCGAGAAAAGTAGGATTTATCAGTTTACAAAAGACGCAACTATGTGAAGATGAAGAGGAGTAGGAAAGTTGAGGATACCTGTCAAGGACTGTCACTTCTATGTCATAAAATCGCTATGGTTTGGAAACTGTTTAGTCACCTATTAGGAAAGACACGGAACTTCACTTAACAATGACTAATAATATTCATATTGACACTTACCTTGTCATTCTATAGGACAACCCAAAGAAATATTTGGAGCAATAAATAACTAATTGGCCATAAAGTTTCAAACTGACAACTGTCTAATAAACTGTCGCTGTCATTGGGGAAAAAATTTCCTTCATGGAAAACTTTTGCAAAGTCTAATTGACTTTAATACCAAATCATTCGTCATTGATGTCAGTGACGAACACTTAATCCTTTGTTAATTCTGTGATAAGCATGCACCAAACCAACACCAAGAGAACACAACCAGACCACCTTTCTATTTCAACGTTTCATGTGAAACTGAAGAACAGGGAATTTTCTCCATGATATCGTCATCCTCAAATCATACCCTTTAAATGCCCGTTTTAGAGCGAGTGCGTAAGTAAGTGATGTTACGTGTTCTCTTTCATAAAACACAATAAAATATCCCGTAGATCATGATCATCATCGCAGCCTTCTCTCTCATCATTTTAGATGAATAAAAACTTTCCAGGAAAAGAGGGGGAGTATTATGAAAAGTGCGTGCATTGAAGTCAGAACAGAAATAGAAATGCGTGCATGCACTCATGATCCCGCTTTATCCCGGCATTTTCCCTGAACAACATTGCTTTGCATCATATAAAATGCTCATACTTTGTTCAATGTTTTGTTCTGGAAAAATTCTAAATGAACACACATTGTTCTTGTTGTATAAGAATCTCTAGTTTATTTCACGAGGGAAAACGTCAAGGGATTTCCATGAAATTATATAAGATATTTTTTTATAGAGCAGTACAATGGAATGGCTTCATTTTCACTGCATCCTATTTTCGTACTTTTCTCTCCACTTAGAAATTCCTTTTGATACGCACCCTGGAATGGTGTTCCAAGCACATTTTCTCCCAGCAATGAGTGCAGGAATAAAATGGTATTTGCCTTTAAACCAGAATAGGAGCAGTAGTAAGTTGTGAGCCTCATATTACTTTTCTGTCCCCAAGCCCCAAAGAGTGGAAAAGAAAAAAAAATGAGAATATAACAAGCAGAAGAAGTATGGTCATGATGAGACTCTCACCCTCTTTACTCACCCCCATAATAAAAACTTTTCCCGTTTTAGGGAGAGGAAAGAAGCATCCGTGTAATTATAGAAAGTGGAATAGAAGAAAATGCGGAAGTTTCCTTCCTTCGTGTCTTCTATAATGATCAGAAAATAATATTAAAGAATGTGCTTCTGGCACCAACCGACTTGCATTGCCTTCGAAAGTTGAGGAAGGGGAAGGAATCTATGTGCTTACTATACCATCAAGCACATGCTCTCTCATGATACCCGTGCTACATGAGACGTACGTAATGTAATCGTCAAAATATAAAGAAGCGATCATGGAAAAAGCTAAAGTGAATGAATCACTTTTGCTTCTGGAGGATGAACAAGGGGGAAGGAAAAGCACATGATGAAATGATGATGACGCATGGTGTTTCCCTAAAAAATATAAGAGAAGCAAGAAGATGCAGACAGGGCAAAACGGAACTTTCAACCCTCTCAAAATGCGATAGAATCAGCTTTTTAAAAAACTTTCATGTACATTGTGCCATTGCCATATCCAGACTAAATGGGATATGTAGTGAAATTGTTGTTCTTTTCGGGGTAGTTTTGTTGGAAAAAGGGAAGACATGACGTGAATGAAATGATAATATTAAATGAGTATATTTGTACGACAAAGCGGAATCTTGATCACATCTTATTCCAACTCCAACTTGAGAAAAGACAGGATATCTCAGCTGCAGGCGGAAAAGGGAGTTTGCCATATGTAGTGTCAGCTATAACAACCCCCTAGTGGAGTATTTATTTGAATGGGAGTTGATCCTGTCAGTAGCAAATATGAGCTGGGAAAAAATTGAGGGTGGAAAAAGCAGAAATGTTGAAGAAACTATATGGAAAACGGTCTGCAATGGTCACTTTTGTCTGTTTCAGTTGTTGAGTCAATAGCTGACTTGACTTTTTTGTTGGCGACAGTTCTACGACCCCTTGCAAGATCAAGAACCACTACTAATGGGAGAAATTATGAGCTGAATTTCTGGAAGAATGAATATGCGTGAACAAAAATCATTTTGGTACATATTATTTAACGAGGTGGACCAAATGCTAAATGTGTTGTAAGAAATTGAACATTCATGTTACATTGCATACCAACAAAAGACATTTGAACCAGTGGTAATGGAGAAGTTGAAGTACGATAATGGATGCCAAAACAACTTCGTAGCTTTGAAGAAATGTTGTCATGAATGAACCTGCTTTTTGTTCTAAGATGTCTGGAGATATGAAAAAAAATACAATACTTACTCTCTTTATTGTGTTGAATGACCTTCAGACAATAACTTTCGCCGAACTTGTTTTCTTGGTCCACGAAAAATTCATAAACTACTTTAATTAGGTACTCTTTATTCATCTCAGCAAAAATTCAGTCCTGTTGTTTGTTGTTTATTTACAAACAGGATTTACCTACCAACGTTTGCATTGAAGAGATGAGAATAATGACGTTCATACGAAATAGCTAAATGAGTTAGTTGAGTTGAATGTCATTAATCTATGCTGAGTTTCTGAAAAGATGACAAACAACTTTTAGCCTTAGGCCTGGCTGGAGTGCTTTTTCTGATCTTGGTTTACCGTGGTTTGTTTGGTAAGAATTTCAAGCGCAAATTGCTTTTATTTTTATTAAATTATTTTGTATTACAACTTTTTAGTTGAACTACGTCCGGCAAATAGTAGATCAAAGATCTTGAGACTGATACGTGTAAATAAATTCTTCAAATACCCGAAGTGTCATGCCTGCTCCATCAGGAATGTTTGGACGAAATATATCTTCAGATTCCTCTCAACAGCAGCATGAATTAAGTAACTTTCAACGATCAACCGGAGACTTCAATGAAAGTGTTTGGAGCACATCACACAGACGTTCTTCGAGTACCGGAAGTTCTCCACCAACCAACCAGAGATTGTATGATGAGACATTTACGTCAAATGTAAGTCAATTATTCTTATGATTATAAGACTTATACGAAGATGCATATAAAAGTATTGGTTTGATTTATGTAGCCTGTCACAGAAGTGAAAAGCATGTTATGGGAAATTCGAGACTTCAGCATGATTTATGAAAATCGCGTAGAAAGAGCAATGAACTTTGAATTCGAAGTAGGTAGACTGGGCTCAATGGAACGGCATTTACCAAGGAGGTCACGATGGAAGATCCTTTTCGACGTTGGCGATTCCTGCAGGAGAATCCCTGCCCTGAGAGTGACACAGATATCCCCAGAGAACAAGACGATATTTTATAAGTTGGAAGCTTGTATCATGGAAGGGTGCGGGGCGCTTGTGGAGAGAGAGACTGGATTTAAAAGTAGTTTTGTAAAGTGAATGACAACTTATTTATAACATAAATGCCTTATCCAAATTAATCTTTTTATTTTTTGTAGTATTTCAAAGTGGATTTAAAGAAGGAATAAGTGACACCACTTCGGCAGAAAATGTTTTCCCCTTTCAATTCCGACCTACAGCATCAACCCTTCCTGGGGACGAAATTGGTGGCAGTGATTTTCTCGACCGTGTACGACATTATATTTACAACGGAAGTCTCTTCATTAAAGTAAAAATTGAGATTTTGGAGGACTCTTCAACATCCTCCCAATAAGTACAGCGCATATGAAATTTTTAAATTAAATAGAGCGTGGGAGACCACATAATCTTACATTCGTACTTGTAAGCTAATAATTTGAATAAAAATCGAAACTGAAATAAATGTGCATTTTATGATTTCTACATTTTTTAAGCAGCATCTGACCGCATCACGTTCAATCGTTCTTAAAAACCAAACAATTTAACTTTAAGTAAACATTCATTATTCCTGACCTACCTTCTCAGATTAACAAAATAGATTTCCCTATCATCTGTACTAAAAATTAGAATTTCCGTGTAATTCCGATTTCCTGAAAACTAGCTTTTTAACAGCAACATCTAAATTACATCAAACTTTAAACAAAACTATCTGCACTTCCAATCGAAGCCAACTCAATCGGCAAGATTCAAAACGAAGCTCAAGCTAATATTGATCTTATGCCTAAGCACGTGTTTGAAACAATTCTACGTGTATATCAGAAGTAGAGAGCGTGATTAACTTGATTAGGCCCTAAATCTTAGCGTTATAATTCCTGATTTTAATCAATCAATTTATATGGCCGGCGACGGTTTAGGAATTGGACTACTAGATATGTTTCCTCAAAAAAGACGAGTTAAAGTTGAAGAAAGGATTAAACTAAACACATATATTATCATCAAGTCGCTAGTACCTATGATATCCATTTCCGTTGATGCTTACGTAGTTATGAATGGATTTACACTGTGGGTTTGGCAAATGAAGCTGATAATAAATCTGATAATTTGTTGAAGTAATTTGCCAAAAATTAATGAGTACTTGTTGGAGTACTGAAGTTTACAATTGTTTTCTTAATCAGCGTCAGACAAGTTACGCGGACATAGTTTTACACTCTCTTTGCATCTTAAGCATGTTTACATTTGAAAATTCATACCAAAGTGTCGGACACAATTAAAAAAATTGATTATAGACAAATGTGCAGACGTGAAAAAGATGGGCTTGATAGGATTATCTATCACAAAAAAATGAAGGATTGGTGATGCGAGTTGCATGAAAATCTTAGCTTATGAGGAAATTATATAGCAGATAAAGTTGATTTTTAACAGTCAACCATATCAAATATCAGAACGGTTTAAACATTTTCATTCATATAATATCTCAATTTCAATTTAGTAAATGAAAAACTCAATTGATTTATGGATTAGTGTATTCGTAGGGTTTCCAACTTGAGACAGACTTTTATTTCTAAAAATACAAAACCTCAAAATTATATAATCATCGGACTATGTAAATTGTCCCGTTTGCAAATACGCTGATTGACAAATGATTGAATGACGAGTACTTCAATCACAAAATTTCCTGTGACACAAAATTCTTAATATTATTAAATAATTTCATTCATTCAGTTTTTATATTCGAATGAGAACATACATAAATAGTACATGATGATAATACCTATAAACATAAGAAATCATTTGTTATTTGTTGCATGTCATTAAAAGCAAGCAAAAACAAAACGTTACATAAGCAAAAAATGCGTACAGAGATTGCACAAAATAATGCAACAGTGGTTTACAAATTGCTTCTAATTACGGGTTATTATATACAACCTGTGTACTTGCAGTTTAATTCAAACACAAAATTAATATTAAACATGTGTAATGAGTGCACGCATGAACTATAAAAAATCACATATCAATTGGTTAGCCGAAACACGAAGAAGGTGTTAAATTGTATGTGGTTTGTATTACATAGAAATACTTGAATGAGACCTGAAACAAGACAAACAAAGTATGAAAATCAATGCATTTTTGGGAAGTGAGCCAAAAATCTAAAGTTAAAACAAAACTCATCGGAAATCAGATAAAATGATCGAAGACAATTAGAGTAGCCTTTAGGGGAATTTATCTGAATCTGAACTGCACTGCATTAATCGATACGCACTGATTATCAATCTTTATCGATATCAATAATTAACGCAGTTACATCGATAGCAATCAAGAAACATGTTCGTCGGATACGGATGTTTGAATTTTTAGTTGTTGAGACGATGAAGCAATAAAAGATTTTTATGGACTATTTGATTTGTGTCGTTTGCAAATGGTCATTAAACCTAGATTTTTCTGGGAAGAGTGACAACAAACTCAAAAATTCTTGAAGACGAAAATTCTGTAATTCAAGGTAGAATGCTTCCACTAAATATGAATTTCAATTTGAAAAACGAGCTAACTTGCTAAATCATCATTATAGAGGTATTAGCTATTCACCAGTTGTTGTAACTGCCTGTGTAATCAAAGATCAAATAAATTTTTATATTTCCTCCATTATGACAATTTACCTTCACATTCTGAAATTGACTGGCTTTTGAAAACTCTGTTATGTTTAATGGTCCGTTCCTCCCTTATGTTAACAAAGGTGAAACTTCTATTTTTGTTACAAAATTAACAGATAATCTGCTAAGTATATAGGGAAAGTATGCGTGCATTACTCAATTATTTCGGATGGTCGACATTGAAATTACATGGGATGAGAAACATTCATTTTGCACTTGCCCTGTATGCTTCACACAAAATAATTTCAACGAGATTTTTCATTTGTTTCTGAGCGATTAAGTTTGAACGAAAAATGTGGTCGTTGTTACAAATATAACATCATATCAGGTGGGATTTTATTGAACTTTTAATTAATAGGTAAGTACACGTGTTAAAATTAAAAAACGTATTATTACGATTAATAACACCTTTGCATGGGCGACTGTTCCATTTGATTGAGGATAAATATAAAACAGAATGATAATTTATGTCTAAGGTTGCGCATTTAAACATGGTTTTTTTTAAAGTAGCGAAATATTAATGGAGAAATTAATAATAAGCGACGCATCAGACTGATCAGTTTGGGCTGGACCATGCAAGAAAGAGTAAATATTTAATTCAGTTTTCACATTTTAATTGCACGATTTTTCTAACAATTCATTCAGTTTTTTTAGATTGTCTATGTAGATGACTTTGATTTCGTTTTTAAAAAATGGCAAACTGAACAAGTTGTTACATCAGTAAGTTCTCATTTTGCCCTTAATAAATTTTAATGTCCTATTTGAAGAGGGTTGTTCACTCTCTTTCGTAATGTACCTAAATAAATTTATGCTTGACAAATTTAATAATCGACGCATCAGACTGATCAGTTTGGGCTGGACCATGCAAGAAAGAGTAAATATTTAATTCAGTTTTCACATTTTAATTGCACGATTTTTCTAACAATTCATTCAGTTTTTTAGATTGTCTATGTAGATGACTTTGATTTCGTTTTAAAAATGGCAAACTGTTGTTACATCAGCAAGTTCTCATTTTGCCCTTAATAAATTTTAATGTCCTATTTGAAGAGGGTTGTTCACTCTCTTTCGTAATGTACCTAAATAAATTTATGCTTGACAAATTGCCTAGAAGTTATTTTCTGCGTCAAAATTTAGTTGGATGATGATAATATGATATCGAAAGAGTCACAATCTGTGCAGACATCATCAAATGCATAAATATTCTTACTTGGGTAAGCGCTTGTAAAACTTGCTTTCATATTGCTTGGGGACCGAGGAAGAATTACGCACTTACGATTAACAGCACTATTTACAATTACGCTTACGCATTATTCACAAGTTTCCCTGTTCCTTCATTAAGAATCTTTAGGCATGCAGACGCAATGTGTCTGTCTGTGTGTGGGTTGAAATTCATGATTCTAATTGCTCGAAAACTGGTTTACATCGTTCTTAATATTTTTATCCATCTTATGCACAATTACTACTTACATGCTCAAGCTACTTTAAAATATAGTTTTTGAATTGCGTAATCATAACAGAACACAAAAAAATAGGTCAAACAGAGATTGACATTTGTGACTTATCAATATCATGCTAGAATGGTTTGGGACTTTATTTTCCAAGTAATCGTTCACTCTTTAAAACTAAACTTGAATTGATCAAAAGAAAGTTTCTAAATCGGAAAATCATAGGTTTTTGTTAGATATTAGTTAAGTATTTTAAGTTCTCGTTACAATTGACAAAAAGTTAGGTCAATATATTTTGCGGTCAAAATATTTGCAAATATTTCTTTCTAAATCTACTAGGTATTTCAAGTTGAGGGAATAACTTGAGATTTTTAATTGTCAATGCAGGCAGCGTGGTCACTAATTGCAGTAAGCTTCAGCAGCTGATGATGATTATATATCATAGTGTATCATAACAGAACACAAAAAAATAGGTCAAACAGAGATTGACATTTGTGACTTATCAATATCATGCTAGAATGGTTTGGGACTTTATTTTCCAAGTAATCGTCCATTCTTTAAATTAAACTTGAGTTGATCAAAAGAAAGTTTCTAAATCGGAAAATCATAAGTTTTTTGTTAGATATTAGTATTTTAAGTTATCGTTGCAATTTACAAAAAGTTTGGTCAATATATTTTGCGGTCAAAATATTTGTAAATATTTCTTTCTAAATCTACTAGATATTTCAAGTTGAGGGAATAACTTGAGATTTTTAATTGTCAATGCAGGCAGCGTGGTCACTAATTGCAGTAAGCTTCAGCAGCTGATGATGATTATATATCATAGTGACGATCCCATTAATTACGCAATCTTTGTAGCATGTCCCTTTTCCGTCTAGTCCCTTGGGTCAAAAGGAAATTTTTTGATGGCGGAAAGATTAAAGCGTTCAATAAAATTAGGTCTTGCTTCGGGTTGTACGTTTGGGTAATTTTGGATGACATCTGATCGAATCAATTCCAAATTCTTTTCAGACCCAACAGTGATTAGTTAAAAATGTGCACACGGATCACGATTGCCAATATTTTTTGTTTAAAAATATTTTTTAAAAATTTTAGCTAAACGTAACCTGCTTTCCAAATTATAGGTTAAACAAGAAATTACATATTGCGTCGTGATCAGACTGAAGATCCACTTTAGCAGACAGACTTGCAATAGCAAGTGGCATTATTATTTTACTCTTCTTAGATTTAAAAATAGAGCAACGGTTGTAATAAAAAGCTTCCTCAAACTACAAATAACTATAACATGTTGTGTTTTTCATGTGATACCTGATGACATGATAATCATTGACAAGATTTTATTAACCACAGGGAAAAAGAGATTGCCAAAATTTAGTTTTGTCTTACTCTACAAACAATGGTATAAAAAAACTGGAAGGAAGCTTTGTTGAGATGAATGGGTTACAAGAACTAAGTACAAGCAAAAAAGGTGATGACAGTATGTTACTTATATGAGCGCATTCACATTGATTGAGCTTGGGAATGATTGGATCATGTAATGAAATTTTTTATTACTAGGTATACCCATCATCACCTTTAATACATAATTAACACTAAAGGAAGAAAATTCTGAAACAATTTAATAATTTTATTAACTTATTATCAAACTTTTGGGAAGTTAATTGATTAGCGCATCTGAACGCATATTTTCCTTGCTCGAATTACTGACCATTTCAGGTATTGCATCAGAAACTTAATGATATCCTGAGAATACAGCACTTGCTTCCTTTCTTACATAAAAAGGAAAGGATCTTCTTAAAGGATATGGGAACAAAAAACACTAATCGGTTAAAGTCACAATTAGAGAAGCATCTAGGCACGAATAAAAAAACGGATCACTAGAGAAAAGGATCACGCATCAAAATCTCATCTGCAGTCTTTTTTATTGTCTGTCATGCATACCCACAATAAAAAAAATTTCTGGTTCCTACTTCCTCCCCACCCCAATTCTTCTAAAATTCTAGTGGCCGAGCAAAAAGCTATTTATGAATTCTATCAGAAATTGTCTAATAGAAGGACTGACTAAATGATATGATGTAAAGGAACAGACGTGATAACAAGAATGTGGATTGGATTGTGTACTACACACGTCGACATTATTATATCATGCTATGCTGTTTGATCATGCACGTCTTGGCGGGCCGGCACCTGTCAGCTAGCATTAGCTTATGCCTAATATGACCCATGAATTGGCAATAAGGGTGCTATGTCTTCTAGCAACACGCACCTTTTTTGCATTCATTTGAGATTCGAGACTAGTGCCATTTTAAATATTTTTATTAGCAAGCACGTTCATGTCTATTGTTTGGTGGTAGCTGCAAATTAAATGAAGCGTATTAGGAAACCGATGGTTCCTGTCTTCCTCAACTAGATTTTTTTAGGTACGCATCATTTTTTTTTCATGAATGAAGTCTTAAGCGGTTAATGATAGAAATATTTCAGTAAGATGCGTACTTTTTTTTGCTATCTACCGGTTTATAGATAGTATCCAATCCACCCACCCCAATCTACAGAAAATTATGTGTGAGATGGATTGATGCAGACAAGCAAAAGTTATTATTGCTACTATAATTTTACATAATAGGAAAAGAATAACTAGTCCTCTTTATTTTCATTCTGTACACCATTTGCCCTATTAAAGGGGTTCGGGCTCCCTTGCCAAGAATTTTTTTATAGCTGAATTATTAAAATGCATCTTTTCTTGTTCTAGTAGTTCATATTAGACTAGTGGAAAATTAGTTTCTTGAGCTATTTAACCTACAAAAAAGGATTTTTTCCTATTTGTGATGCACTACTGCAAACATGTAATTTTATAATGTGAAAAATACAATTCGGAACTATGAAAAAAAACTTTGCGTTAGAAGATAACATCATGCGCTATATTTACACTTGTTATGCGTGTATGCATACAAAAATTACATAAGCTTTAAAAAGATTTTTGCCACTTCCACATTGTATCTCAGTTTGCAACAATATTAATATGTGTTCCTGCCTTTGTGCTACTTTTTATTTCGAATGTGATCTGTTGAGGAGGAGGAATTCAATTTCCTTTGTATGTGCGGGGTATCACTATTGAAAAAAATGGATAGGAAGGAATCTCAAGAAAAAGTACATGCTTAGTTAGTTTTATTATGACATTAGGTATTATGAATAGCAATAATAAGAATAATAGCGCGCGATTACTTTTGCCTATGTGATGTTTAGAGATTATTAGTGTGATATGATATAATACAGTTTTCATATTTTTAAG
>JAHZMX010002762.1:0-12807 GCA_027743895.1 Seira musarum | reverse complement strand
CAAATTGGAAACCAATCCAAACCAAGTAAAAAAAGCCAATATGTTTCTTGGAATTCTTTTCAGTTTAATGAATTTTCTTTACGTAAGTTTAGTGGTAATTTAGGGTACACACGACACACGTGGGGATTTTTTTATTTGCAACGTCCTTTTGACCTTAATTTAGCTAATGTGGTAAAATAAGGAAAACATGTTGGAATTTTATACTTTCTTTTAAAATGCGGCATTTGTTTTCCAAAAACTTCTCAATTAATGTAGAGTTCACAGCGTTTATTGACCTGATGTAAACCCAAAGAGACGAGATGAAACCAGAGAGGGAGTAGAGAATATTATACAAAACCAAAGTCCTTTACAGAACAAGTTATTAAAACGAAAAACCACAAAATGTAATTAAACACTTCCAAGACAAGTCTGCTTCTCAAAGGAAGCATGTACAGGTGGTATATCAAAGCTATGACATTTTAATGACCAGTCGCTGACTATGAGTGAGCAATGGCCAATTTATCAGCACTTTTCATAATATGAGGTTTACTTAAGGCTCAAAAGCTCGTGTTTTGCCTTTTTCTTTCTTGCGTGCGAATATAAATGAAGCAAAAAAAAACTTGTAGGTTTTGGAGGTTTCTCCAAAATAGTTAATAAATCCATAAGTCAAGCGTATCCGAAAAAATCTGTTTGTTATAAATACTAGCCATAAACTATTGTTTAGTAGAAGATATCAACTTGGCTTCCACCAAAATCCTAACCTACTTAACAGTCCGCTTGATAAAGGGAATAATTTTGAGGAGCCAGCAAAGCGAACGAAAGAGACAGACAGCAAAGAGAAGTAGAATGATGAGAAATGGAATGTGATTTTGATTGATGAGCCGTAATATTAGCTTTGGCTACATCTTGGGCATGAAAACAAACCGTGAGCCAACATTTATCAAGTTCCCACTTCTCACTGGTTGACAACGAAAGAATCTTAAGAAATGATGATAATAATATGCTTATAGTATCTAATTACATTGGTTCAAGCGTATAAGGTAAGGTTCGTTTATGTACAATGAGGTGACTGGATCCATTCGCTGGAAAAAAATATAATACAGTGGAATCTCTCTATAATTGCACCCCAAGGGGAAACGAAAAATTGACAATTATAGGGAATAGCAATTACAGGGAGACTTTTTAACATGCATATATATGCAGAGGGGGAATTGAGTAAGGGTCAATAATAGGGAAGGTCCACTATAAAGAAGGCAATTATAGAGAGACTTCACTGTAATACGTAAACACAAGAACTGGGAATATATTTTTTTGTGGAATACCATACCATCCATCCAGACACCACGTTTCATATTACATAAGTGGTACCTCAGAGTACGAGTGTGAAGAAGATCAAAGAGCCTCATATAAAGGATGTTAATGAAGATGCAATTAAACACTTGACAAAAACCATGGCATCACATTATACCTAATGTTATAGACCACAGTGAAAATTATACAACTTTTTTTGGATTGAATCCTGAGTGGAACCGTTTTGGGAACCTTGACATACTCAACAGGACAGCACATATTTTGTACTGCAGTCATTGCTGGAACAAAACAGACTCATGTACCAATATTCTACTCGGGCTTAGGTGATGAACAATAAAAAATGATAAATTCCTAATACTGGACACTAACTTCCGTCCAAAATGAATTGTTACATTGGGGAAATTTTATATTCCTTCTTCCTGTACAGGCTTTTAATGGGCTTACGAGCATATGAGGTCAATTTTGCAATGTCCATGATTTTATTTTTACATATCTCGTTGAAAAAGTAAAAGTACTTCTCGACTTAAGTCCTGAAGAGTGAGCTAGAGTTACGATGATCATGATATCATTAACAATGCAATATGGTTTCATGGAGGCTGGTGCGGTGTGGTGTAGCACAATTTCTGCTTTCTCCCTGTAATTCTAAATGCCACAACTTTTGCTTGTGTTACAAATGAAGAAAGAGAAGAAGGTGGCCTTGGGTTTTCAGTTTTACATGGTATTTTCTTCGTTTCCTGTTTCGAATTCCGTTAGACACTTGTGGTCCTGCGGTTGGGGCGGTCTCAGTTTTCAGTGTTGGGAACTCTGATATCATACATCATTACCCCACAATATATAAACAGGAAAAACTTTATGGGGAAAACGTTTTACTTCAAAAGGTTGGCATACAGTTTTTGCCTCTTTTTCTGTGGTTATTTTACATTTAACTTGCTATGTGAAGTGCATAAACATTATATCCATATATACCTACTTATAAGTATTATCCAACTAATCGTTCCTTTAAATATTAATCATGCTTCATTTGTATACATAACACAAGCAGTGTTTCCCTGCGCTGCTCCAAGGGTTAAATAAATAAGTAACGATGAAATATGCATACATATGCAAGAGAGATTCATAAATAGCATTAATTATAAAATGATCTTTGCTCCATCGCCTCCCCGTAATTTCATACAAGCCAAACAACACAATAGGATGAAAACTTTGTAAATGGGGGTGGGTGGTTGTACGACTGAAGTGGTTTCAGACAGCTCCAGACCAGGAAATAAAACCGACAAAGTTCACAAGCCTTATTTAATAAATGTATCTAAAATATTAATCTGTCTTTTATTCGTATAAGCCTGCTAGTCTACAAGCCTATTGTTTGTATTGATGCATTGCGTTAGTGTGAATGTGAGTTTTATCGGGCGAAAGGAAAACGCACTGAAACTCTAAAGCAGCTCCCGTTTCTTCTTTGTATGTGCTTTTTTTTATGAAAGTGCATGTCTTACAAAATTTAATAAACTTTATTATCTTCGCATTCAGATATGCAAGCTTTCATAGCACAAAAATAGTTTTTTTCATAATTGTTTATCTACTGAAAACACTTATTCCCCGTACCCATTTGTAAACAATAGCTTCACATTAATCAGACATTGCACTGCCCATAACAATTTACTTTCAATGTAAAAGTCAGAAAGTTGAAAAATAATAATAAACGCAAACGCCACTTTCACTCAAGCTTAGCGTCAGTTGCAAAGCTAGTTCATTCAACATCATAATTCGTAAATGCCAATGGGATGGGATACACGTGCCCATCTTTCTCTTTCAATGGCCACGAACAATAGAAGAAGTCAGACGGAAGGCTGAAGTCATCATCATGTAAGACAGTAGTAATAATAATGAAAAATTTAATGTTGCACTACTAATACGCTGATGTTCTTCGTTTGGACGTGAACTCATATAGAAACAAATAACATGTTCCAACTTAAGCAAGAAATGTAATGAATGAATGAAAGGCAACGGCATTGCATTCCTTGATTCTTTTTTACAAGCTCTTAGCGTGCAAAACGTCCATTTATTATTTCACTCATAACTGCCTCTTAATGTCAGATTTCCAACACTTCTCGCAAGTACCAAAAGGGAATTACGGGAATTAAGAATATTAAGAATTTTGGTTTTATGGAGTATCATATTGTTCAAGTCAGGGGAAGCGACGAGAGAAAGGAACAAAATCAAATTGTTTCTCTGTGAGCTACTGGCTACTGACATTGGACTACAACATGCTTGAATATGTTCTGCAAGTAATGTATATTAGGTAAGTTAGGATGTCTTGGTAATTTCATATGGAGCGTTTATTCTGCCATTTTATTGCTACACTTACATGTCATGTTATTGCTCCGAGATGAATTCTTTCACCGCCCACCAGCTCCTAATATGATTACTGTAGTTTATGATACGTGGAATAAATGCTCCTTTTAGTTAGTTATCATTATCAATAACACTGTCCAATAAAAAGAATGTTTTTACTTTTTGTATTGTTTCAGCTTAAAGAAGATGGAGTTGGAAAATATCAGACAAAAATGGATAGAAGCTAGTTAGTTCCTCCACTTCAAGTCATGCTGCTCATTTCTTCCCCCTCAGTAGCTTCTCTTCGAGTCTATTGCTCATCTTGGCTGGAGTGTGCTCCAATTCCAAATGTTTGCATGCATGCTGGGTAAGACAACGAAATTAACAACTTTCAGCACATACGCTCGCAGCCCTTCTTTGTAGTTTTAAGCATTAATTCAAGATGATGATAGGAAGAAAAAGCACACTTCAAGCACGAAGCCTAGTAGCTAAGTAGGTACACACTGCTTATAAATGTGTTTTGCCACTTTGCTACACAACTAGAGCTTCATTTTCACCACCACCAGTCGCGATGGTGGTCCCTGTTGTTGTCCTTTTCTTCTCTCTTTTTACCATCAAGACTTTGTTTTTTTTTCTACACGGACGGGTGGGAAATTTATGGTATGTTTTTATAACTACTTTCTTCCTCGTTAGNCGAAGCCTAGTAGCTAAGTAGGTACACACTGCTTATAAATGTGTTTTGCCACTTTGCTACACAACTAGAGCTTCATTTTCACCACCACCAGTCGCGATGGTGGTCCCTGTTGTTGTCCTTTTCTTCTCTCTTTTTACCATCAAGACTTTGTTTTTTTTTTTCTACACGGACGGGTGGGAAATTTATGGTATGTTTTTATAACTACTTTCTTCCTCGTTAGAGAAGACATTCTTCGCCACGTTAATGTTACTTATCTACTTACGAATGAATTTTTTCCCTAGTTTAAACCTTAGCTCGCACTCTTAAATCTGTTTACTTATTGCAACGGTAATTTTTAAAAGCTACTGGAAAGAATAATCCTATCAAGTATCCCCATTGGCTTAGGAGTCCTGGCCTAGCTGGTCTGGTCTTATACTTAGGTGCATAACAACAACGTGTATGTATTCCGCTCTAATTGAGTACATAATGTGATATTAGCTCCTTCGTAATTTTCTTGTGATGGTGGTAGTGGTGGTAGTGGCGGTACTCAATCATATTTTACTTTCGCCATTCTTTATTTTATGAATGCTGAGAAAATTGTTGCAAATTTTTTAAGCAAACATACTTATGAACACTTGCTTTGGATTACAAGCATTTAGATACGGTTGGATGGGACGACTAGAAAAATAGAAAAAAAATACGAAATTGCATTTTTATTCTTCGCATATCATGCACTTTCCATAATTCCATGTCCTACATAATTCTGACGACATTTGAAATCAAACTATTACAACGTTTTAGTCGAAGGAACAGAAAAGAAGTACATGAACGAGTACTTGCATTAAATTACTTAGTTCATTTTACACTACAATGAAAAAAAAAGTGTGTCAAGCAGGCAATGTGTTTAGGGGAAGTTTGCATTTTTACATGCATATTTTGCAAATAAAGCTAACTCTATATTGCGTGTAAGTAATGGGAAACGTATTATTTGACTTCTTCCTATGAAACTACATGTTATAATATAAACGTACATAGGTTTAAGAAATGGAAATGGAAGTAGGTGCATATTTCATAAAAATTTTACTTTCTCAACTTGCAAAACAGGCAAAGAAAGTGAAATGGAAGTCTAGACTTCTCTCTTTGTGAAATAGATTGCCTAACTGTTTCAGCAAGGAAATATAGTGTTTCTTTAGCGCAGAATGTTTTAATAGATTGTTATAAAGATAGTTGTGTGTATGTGTAATGGAGGTGTATTGTTTTGCGTAATTTTTTTCTCTAGATGGAGCCCTTAGGAAGTCATAAAAATTTACGTATTTCCTTAATTATTCATTCAATTATGAATGAATGAGCGATTTCCATATCTCCTACAACCTTTCTTTCTACAAAAAATACTCGAGCTCATTGCATCGCTTAACTTGAGACTTGAGATGTAATATGTAATCTTGTATATATACATGTAAGCCTTTTAGGCACGCACGCCTACGCCATTCTTTCCATTATCTTCTTTAGTAATTCGATTTGCGAGATAGAATGGAGTACACATGAAAATTATTGCTGCATCCTTTCCTCCAAAAACTAGTAGGTTGCATAAAAATATTTCCTCATTTTAAAGAATGAACAAAACGCGAGGAAATAGTGCAGGGCATGGTTTGGTCTGGTATTTTACTTGCATTCCTGGCAGGATTAATATTCATCTCCAAAAATGAATTATTCGAAATCGAGGTAGATTGCATTGTACCAGGGCCATGATATGCATGCTTTCAGCCTCCATTCATTTCTAATTTTTACACAAACATGACATTTTCATATTTCTAGAAGGACCACATAAATTTCATATTTCAAGTTCTCCATTTCCAAATCTCTATTTCGGGATAGTGGTATTCGAGGAAGCAGTTGTACTTCATGATCATGACTACTACTTCATAACATTTTACTTCTTTTTACTTTACCGCTGCGTGCATATATTTCTTATGATTTTTAAGAGAGAAACCATTAAAAGTTTTCTGGTGCGCTCACACAACTTATAAATGATCATACATTTTGCAATAATTCTTTTATCATTGAAAAAATGCGGGGGAATAAATGCAAAGCTAACTAATACGACTTTAATGGAAATGGGCACAGATTCTCAAGGTAGTTTTACATGAGCAAGACTACACACTCCTGGTTTCTTATCATTCAAAAAAAAAGAACTTTATGGCAGGCCGGTCGTACTTCCTTTTCTTTGATACGCAAAAAAAAACTTTTACTCTTTTTTATGCTCATGCGAATGTCATAATTTCCAAGCATGAGGTGAAAAGAAATATTATACTGCATGCTCTTAGGTTCTACTGTTACGGTTTAAAAAAAAAAAAAACCTGTACCTAACCTACCTATATTCTAAAAATGAATGCAACCTTAGCAGCTTCTTCAGCTACATAGAAAATTCACTGAATTGATGTCCTTCATTTTACAAGGTCTGTTCGCAAAATTTGAGGGGAACACGACATTCTACAAACCAAAGCGCTCTGTTTTCACGCTCAGCTTTGTCGGAATGGAAACAGGAAAAGAGGGCTATCATCATCACCGAAAGCAGAAGAGGAAATATGATACCGGGGCTTCTTGAGATTTGAGCTGTTGCCTGACACCGTTACCATCACCACCACCACACCATACAAGGAAAATATGAAAACCCTGAAAGATTGCTAGTTGTTGGCTGTATCCGAATTTGAAGTGGAAAGGGGATAATACTCAACGCTATAAGATGTCTTGTTATCGCGTAGAAAATAGAAAAGCGAAAAGTACTCGGATTGAATTCCACTTCTAAAGAAGACCTCTTCACATTATCATACATTTTTACGTTTTGTAAGTATGTACAAAGACTTTTAGTTTTGCAACACAATGCAAAAAAGTAGGTAAGTACGATATAATGCTAAACTAACTAGAGCATACGCATTGTTAGCCTTTAGCTAGCTTTGCAACATACATCTCCATCATTTTCATCATCATCATCACCATCATCATCATCTTTGCAATAGCTTTGAAGTAAAGGAAAGTAATAGTAAAGCAGCTCCATAAGAAAAGATGCAAGTTGAGAAAAACGAAACGAAGAAAGCTAAAGGCACCAACACCAGAGTCTGAATCTTACAAAAAAAAACACGACCATACACAGTTCAAACTAAAATGAAAAGAAAAGGCTTTGCAGAGAGATAGACTTGTGACTCCTTATTTTCTGAAGTAGAGAAAAAAATCCTCGGTCTAAGAGTTAGCTAGCTCTGGCTGACTCCAGCCTGGCTCTGGGTAGAGCGAAACTTATGAGCATTTTTTCGCTCACTCTCTTTTGTACCCAAAAAAAGAGGGATGTATTTTATTATACGTTAAGTATAACTAGCATCAAACAGTAGAGAGTCGTACTCCTTTTCTCATCATCATAACTTGGATGCTTATATCTTTTTCTCGTGGAATTGAGTGTTGCTCCACACAGAGCGAAATAGCACTCTCTCTTTCGTTCCTTCTATTGAATTCAATGTGTTCCTCTCTTTCTCAAAGTGTGGAATGCCTGATCGTGTTTTCCGTACTAGTATTTCTCTGTGCTATTTACTCACTCTTGGGCTTGTGTTTTTTTTCCTTCTTCGTTCCCGTTTTTTCCCAGCTGCCTTTCTCTCTTTTCCATACGCTATACTGAATCCGTTACACACTCAAAGAGAGGGTTTTCGTTTTCAGCTCAACTCGAACTCTATTTTTCTTGCGAGTTTTCTCTCTTCTCTTCTAGCTCCAGCTCGTTCATGCTCCAGTATTTTGGGTTGAGTTGAGTTTGAGTTTCTGGTGCTGCTCGTGGAAAAGGAAAAAAGTGGTTTGGTTTTCTTCCATGGTGTAGGAGATGAGGAGCTAGCTCTTTTGCTGTATTCCCAAACCCCCGCTTACTTTCTTCTGTCAGTCTGATTTCAGATTTCGTGAGGTGACATACTACATGTTGCAATAATAAATAAATATCTGTGACGAGCTACTTTACTACAAGCAAGTGAAGACCGTGAAAATAGTAACAGTCAGGATAAATGAGTTTTCTCTCTGTTTCCTCTTCAATAAATGTCATAATTCCCATTTACGCACGTCTTCTCATGATTTTCTTTTCATTTCGCTTGATCTCTGTGTCATCATCATCGTCTCTGCCGTTTTCTTTAATGTAAAGTGAAGGAAGTAGCGAGGACACTCAACCGAATTTGTGAGGAGTTATATTTTCTTAGTTGACCGTTTCTTACAAGCTGTTTCATTTCTGCTTGTCAAAATTCCTGTGTGCTCATGTTTTTGAAGAGAAATCCATAAAAAAATTCTATTTTTAAACATTTCAAAAAAAAGAATCGGTTGTTGTAAATCTTTGATGCTTGGAGAAAGTTCATTTCCCTCTACTGCAAGTTTGTTGGGTGAATGTATACAACACGCAGTTTCCAATCTACCTGAAGATTTGTTGCTGATAATTAGCTGAAACTGGTGTAAAAATCCAAGTGCGTGAATTCTGACATTTTATAGAAAGTGCAACAAAAGAGAAGAAAGGATTTTTTCTTCTTTACTCATCGCATCACCATCACCACTGGATTCCGTAAGTACTTGAGAATTGAAGAGCACCAGCAGATTCTTTTGATCTCCCTTCATTCATCGACTTGTTTACCCTTCTGTAGTTCTTTTTTCATTCACTTTTGCTACGGCCGTGTAGTTGGAAACACCAAAATACTACCGCACTGCTGCGATCGTGACTGGATATAACTTTGTTCCTCTAGAGTTTCGGCAAGTCAATTCACTACGTAAACCTGAAAAACCAATCAAGTTGCATTCAATGAAATCCTAGGTAATCCGTGTTTCCGGTGAAAGTGTTAAATCCTGTTTATACAAAACTATCAAAAACTCTACTTCTTGTTTTGAAATAGTGGTGTCCTTTACGATTTACACAAACTAATACATTCAAAGGTCGAAAAATTCAATTTAAATGTTTATGCATTCTATATTATTATAAGGAATTTATTTGACGATTTAAATAGGTCAGAGTGCTATCAAGAAAGGACTCAGTTCTACTTATTTCCGGTTCGTTTCAAATGAAAAAAAATCCATTAAAAATATTCATATGCAAGTGTAGGCCAATAACCTTTGGCTAACTAACAAGAATCAAGACGTTCCTTTGAAAGTAGTGAAGATACGTGTAAAGATAAACAAGCTTTTTCTTGGAATTGACATTCCTAATGATGGAAATTAAGAGATGGGCTCAGTTGTAAAGATAAAAACAGTTTTTGATGTGAAAGTTGGAACTAAAAGTGAAAATGAACTTTCGTTGCCCATATCAAAGAGAAAAAGCAAAAGGTGTTTCGGGTTTACGAGACATACAGATGATGATTATATGTTAGGGAGCAGACATCACTGAACCATTTTACAGTGTAAAACAAGAAAGACTAGAAAAAAGCCAGAGAGATACAGATACTTCGATACTGTTATTGTGCCGTTGAACCACTCATAAAAAAGAGGATAAAAATAGTGTTCGGTGGGAACGGAAGGGTGAAAAACCAAGTGGAAAGGAGAAAGTAAAAGAGTTCTGATCCTGAACACACATAATTAATTCACAGTGAGAAACTTACACGGGGAATTTTTCCTTCGAGATTCGAACTGGGAAAAAATACCTTGAGCTATTTTTTCTCCACTTTAACTTTATTCACTCTTCTCTTCCGGATTGGAACGCTTGAATAAATTTGGTGAAAATAAAAAAAAGTGTACACTGACTTTTGATGTCCCAAAACTAAAAGGACTTTTACTTTTTTACAACATCGCATTTCGGTAAGTCATTCAGAATAGCATGCCTAAAACGCATGTATCAAACGACCCCACACATGACTGTGTACACTGTCTGCCCACACACACAAAACAAAAAGCTAATCAAGTTTCTCTTGATTATCACAAAATTTTTAATTTCATAAAACATTTTGTTTTCAATTTGTTTGTAGTAATAAAAGAGCTGTCGGAACTAGCTTATTTATAAATGCGTGGTCTTAATGAAGAGTACCTAGTCAAGTCATGAGTCATACCACAACTGAATCTAAAAAGCTAGTAATATGAATCAGTACGTTTTGTTTGTAAAAAGTCTGCTGCAAAATTACCTAGATCAACTAGCTCCAGGATTGCTAAAATCAGCATGAAATGAATGGAGAACATGGTAAATCTAGAATTTGAGTTGAAATAAAGGAAAAAAAAATTCTTGCTTTTTGGTACAACGTGTTATGCATGGCCATGGCATGGACAGTCGTTTAGGTTGTACATTGAACTTTTAGCGGAGTAGTAAATACATACTTTATAGCTACTGCCGCTATTCCTACTCCTACTTCATCGTTACCACTTTCTCCTCATTAGTTATTCAACGGGAGTAACTTTTGCCCTGTGTGGAAGGAGTAGCAAACCGGGAAGTAGGTAAAGCCAGTTAGCCAGAACTGGATTCTAGGCAACGAAGCAAAAACTAGTGTGTTTAATAAGTAGAACTCTGAGACGAAATGACTATTTCGTTGCATATGGAATTAAAAGTTACGCGCGTTTTCCTACTTATGATGTTCCTTCCTTTTACAAAATACATGTACTCATGTATGTACGTCCTCTAAAAATTATGATTCTAGAGCGTAGGATTCTACAGATGCGTAGGAGAAAATTAAATGAGCGCAAAGAAGTGTGACTGAAGCACTTAGATTCCGGCTTTTATGTCTTTTTGTGCCCCATATGGCGCATATGTTAAAGGAGAAAGCATATGACCATAATGGGAATAACTGATGTTAAAACAAGTCACCCTTTTTCTCCAGGTTTTTGTGTTGTTATTTATGCAAAAGCGCAAGTTAGTAATACAAATACATGTGTATTGTAATTTTTGAAATGCGTCAAAAGTTTGGTTAAAAGTAGTTCGTACTCAATTCAAATCTAATATAATTCTGTTTAGAAGGTGCAGATATGTTAGGAAAGAATAAAAGCAGTCATTTTGTAGGTATCTGTTGAGTAAAAAGGATTTTCACTCTTTCGAGCCTTTGTAGATAGAATCGATTTTGCTTAGGTAAATTGCCCTAGATTGTCTCTGAGTCTTTAAGATTTAGTGTTGAGCCTCCAAGGTTATACATGTCTGTGTTTTTTTATTCTAGTGCAAGGTAAAACCTTATAAATGCAAGGCAAGACAGTGAATGCTAACAACTTGAATAAAGAAAAAATGGAGACCTCGAAAGGTTTCTCTTCCGCACCTGCACCAACATTGAACAAACCTAGTAGTTTACTTACTTTAGCTTGAGGAAAGGAGGTTGATGTTGTGATTGAACATAATCGTTGTCGGCATCACATCACCATCAACTGAAGTAATGCAGTAACCGTTGAAATCAAACGACTGTGACTGCTTGTTGTGACTGAACTAGGATTGAGTCGATGCTTCAAGCTACCTACCCAGTTTACTGAAATTGAGTAAATGGAATTGTGTGACAGGATTCCTCTTCTCCTCACTGCAACTAACTTCAAGCAATACTTGGGACAGCAATAGAAATCAAAATGAGATGAGAAATAGAAGCTTCGCTTTGACGAAATATAAAAGCATGAAATACACCGTTGCATTTTCAATTTTTTATAGTTTTACCCGGTCCCTAGAAGCATAGTCCAATTCTCAAATTCTGGTAGGGATTGTGATGACGATGATGGTGCAAAGAAAAGAGACAAAAACTCGTGGTTTCACATTGTCTCGTTTGGAAGGTCTTCTGTCAATTTGGGTAACCTACTTTGGTTGATGCACACAAATGTGAACGCTCACCATAGGAATGGAAATGGCTGGCCACTTGATTCCGCTTCAGGCTTTTCCTTGAACTTCCTTTTACGTAGTAATACAGCGAATGAATGCTATTAAGTTTGACTGAAAGGAAACATAAAGTGTAATGTCCGGTCTACAAGCGAAATTGAAATGACTTCTTATCGCAAGTTAATGGAACAGCGAGTATTTTTAACTTCCTTCCTTCCTTTTGATGTCCCTCTATACTTTTGTTAAATGAAATCGATCGCAAAAGCTTTGAGAATGTTTTATGTTCCTTCTGTGTCTGTGAGAGATACCTTAAAAAGCTATATTTAGATTTATGTAAGACAAAAATGAATTTGAGAATTCCGTATTTTATAACATTTAAGTAAAAACGCCCAAGTAAAATATTTATTTCATACATTTGCATAATATATGGCGAACAGAGACCTTAGATTTTAGTTCATAGCCCTGAATCTCTGAGTTGCTTTTACCCCAAGAGGCATTTTTAAAAAACACTGTGGCCTTTTAAGGCTGCATTGTTGCTGATTGTGGATGCATCCCGGCATCTTAAAATTCTTGCTTGATTTTCTAGAAGGAAATTTTCTTTCTGTGTGGCTTTTTTACTTCCATTTCCTGGTGAAAAGAAGTTTGCTACAGTAGAAGTACTAGTACTCATATCTGCACACTATCGCGATATCGATCGGTGAAGGACCATGTGCAAACCCCTCAGAGCTACTAGTACGTTCCTTATGAT
>JAHZMX010002760.1:0-28220 GCA_027743895.1 Seira musarum | reverse complement strand
CAGCTTTCCCCATTCTATTTTGTAATGCTAAGCCGGGTTCTTCCTGCACATCTGCTTCTGCTTTGCCCATTGCTCAGCTCAGCTTGTTTCGTTTTCATTTCACAACAGCCACAACACAATAATGCGAGCAGTTGGCAGTTCAGTTGAAGTGAAGCAAGCGATAGGGAGGAGAGTCTTGCTTTCACTCATCATTTTCTAATTTTGTAATTAATTGGCATCTAATTAGTAATTTTTAACCGCTGTCTAACTTTTCGATAAGCAAACGGAACACCCAACTTTAATCTAAAACAAATTCCACGTTTTCCGATTTCCTGCATACGTATTTTATTTGTTTACATTGCAGCAGTTATTTTCAGTCGAAACTGGAAACTCACATCCTTTTTGCATCTTTCATTCGATGTTTCAAAATTCTCGTTGGCCCGTCAACTAATCTAACAGGTATTTAATCCATTATAGCTATTATTTAATCCTATAGTTCAATCATTTACATTGTTGATGCGATTCAATCAAACTTGAATCTCTTAAAATTATCAGCTGATTAAAAGTATCAGCAATTTAAAGGGAGCTGTTAAAAGTAGTTAGAGTAGTTGTACTGGTGTGGGAGATTCAGTACTGATTTTGAACAACGCAATAAAAATTATTATCTTCCACCTCCATTGTTTCAGAAAAATGGGTAATAACCAAAACAAAATGTCCGTGGACGACAGAGACCATCAGCGACGAACTGTCGGAGAAATTAAGCAGGCTAGCAAGCAGGTTGGCGTTGGAAATGACAAGTCCCATGTTCCAGGCGAAGGAATACGCTCCATGAAGACCAGCAATGCTTTCAGGGCTTTGAACTTTGAGCTGTATGCAAAGCCAGTGAGTACAGAAAAGATAATTCAAATATCAAATCATTTTACTATAGGCAAGTGTTAGAAATTTTGGAGGAAAAATAATGTTTCATTAATTTTTTTAGAGCAAACCCGTTATGTTTGTGGGAGTGACGACGTTCTCATTGTGTGTTGCTTACATGACCTACATGCGTTTCAACTATAACAAGGAAGAGCTCTATGAATCCCTTGCTGATGATGGAACTACTGTGCTTCGTCCCAGAAAATCTCGATGGGAATCTTGACAATGTGAAGCTTTGAAGACTGAGAACATTTCCAGGAGGTGTTTAGATCAATCTAGGGTATGATTACTGCAAATTTTAACTATTCAAGATATATAGTTGTTCTGTTATGGTCCCTTGGATCACTGTCAGTTTGCTAAATTATCTATGCGCCGTTTTCTAAAAAGAAGCCAATAACTTTGTACAATACCATGTATTTTAATCACAAGCCAAAATTAAATGATGATTGCAACTGTCTCAACTGAAACATAAATTGTGGTAACGTTTATTACGCCGTGGTCATAACTCATCGTATAATAAAGACAATATACTATACCCAAGTATTGCTTAGTTG
This sequence comes from Seira musarum, assembly GCA_027743895.1. Taxonomy (NCBI): domain Eukaryota; kingdom Metazoa; phylum Arthropoda; class Collembola; order Entomobryomorpha; family Entomobryidae; genus Seira; species Seira musarum. The sequence goes on along the minus strand of JAHZMX010002760.1, from coordinate 26,772 downwards.
GTTTCATGGCATGACATTTTTAGTTTGACCTGTGCTTTTCATGAAATGAGACTTTTTATGTTGTTCATTAAAAGAAGATGAAGCTTTTCACTCCATTGGACTCATGTGCATGGTTTTTTATGTCTTATATCCCCTTTTAGTCATTTATTTGTAGACTATTCTCATTTTTTGAAGCAAAAAGTAGTCTTTTCTCACTTTCTCAACTCGCTACTTACTTTTTATCAAGACAGAAAAAATCTCATCGGCAAACAAGTTTGATCCGATCATTGGACTTCACTTATCTGAAGCTCATAAAATGGCACTATTTCTCTCCCCGTTCTTGCTTGTCGTAAAAATGGTGTACAAAAACGAAGATGCAAGCATTGTTGTTTATTTGTTTATGCTTGCATGCTTTGTACCATCATCGAAAGATCGAAAGTTGAAAAACTTTTCCATTTTATAAGGACATACTACATACACATTTCGCACACACATTATCATTCCTACTTTTTTGGCACTGGAAGCGCTTTCTCCAGACACAGATTAAAGACACTCATTGTTCCACAGCTGCTGAAGGTTTATGTCTCATGTCTCACATTTTGTAATCTGTAATTGTATGTAGTGCGAAGTGAAAATGGGTTCTTGACGTGACGAACTTGATGGAAAAGCTGGGAAACGTGTGGAACCCTCACAAACGGGCGAAAGACGAAGAGACCTATTTATACTTTAAATTTTAGTATCTTACGGATTGCTATTTGCTACAGTGTCAAAATAAACGACTTCCTGAATAATCCTAAAAAAATTATACTTTATGAAATTTATAAACTAGTGGAGTACAAAGTAAAGAAGATACACTTGCAAGGAAAAGAAATGAACGGTAAGCGTCTTTTTTACGTATTGTGCAATACGTACCATGCCATAAAAGTAAAAGGAATGAACAAAGGAAATGAGGATTTTTGTGAGAGCAAGAAGCATTTTGGAAACACCTTACATGAAAGAAGAGAAACAAAAAGCAGAAAAGCGTTTTAAGCTTATTTTCACTATTGCTTACAAGCAGGTCCCTTCGATTCCACATTGGTAAGCGACGAAAAAAGCAACTGTAACTGTACCTATGGCTTTCCACCTTCTAAAATTCATCTTCAGCGAATTCAAACTTACAGCTTCCGGTGCGTCTTTTTTTTTGTCCACACCTGCAAACAAAGTAGACACAGAGGAAGCTTTTTTTGTACATGGCACATAAAATTCGTAAAACTCATTTTGTTCTAGTAAAGTTGCAGCATTTCTCACTGACTTACTTCACTTACGTACTTGTACTGCCTAAGTACCTAATAAAATTGCTTACATAATAAGTTTCTACCATAAGTCGTCAGTAGCATTTAGTGTTTTTAAAGAAAAAAATGTATGTGGTGTGTAGAATCTACTAGAGCAAAACATTTTATTCAGGGACAGCGACAGCATGACGAAAAGTAGAGTAATTGCTAGCAAGAGCAAGGGCACTTTCTGTGTACCCTTTTGTTTTCAAACTTTTTGCAACAATGCAATGATACAGGCAGAAAGAAGACAATGTCTGTGATGACTGTAATAACACTAACGATAAATCCTTCTCTCCATCCATTCATTTCATCATCGTAAACAGGGACGGGAGGGAACGTGATCTTCTCTTTAACACCACAATAAAATAAGACTAAAAGTTCCACGGAACCGTAACAGCTAATCCTTAAAGAGCAATATTACACTGCGTAATAAAAACCCGACCGAATAATAGAGAAAGGAGGCCTTATTATAATTATTCAGAGTCGTCGTTGTGCCAACTTCCTCCTCTTTACAGATACGTACTTACACTGTACAACATAAAAGCACTTTTATTGCAGTAACACAAAGTCAAGGTGCATAAACTTCGTTTCGAGTACATTACATGCATAGAGTCATTCAAATTTATCGCGAATGATTTAATTCATCCATTCATTTTGCATACACATTTTGAAATAAACAACAAATTAAAATGAGTATTATTACAATCATTCAGATAAATGTATGCCTGATTCGCCTGAGATGGTCGTCATTAAGCCTCTGTGAGAGTTTTTAAGAAATGTTCTTCCAGAGTAATAGCTGCATCATAGACTTCAAATTCATGAAATGAAGTAACGGTCAGTCGTCGTCGCCACTGACCACCATTATTTGGCAACAGCGACGTTCTCTGGTAATGTAAAACGCTAGACATATTGTTTAGAAGTAATGTACACTTACATAAAGAGTTCGGCAATGAAAATTCTATGGGTCCGAGTTTGCAATTATTTCCATGGAACTTTCAAATATAAGTCACAGCATGTGGCGTAACTTACATTTATTTCTAGGGCCAGCAGTGAGTAGTATACAAAAATTTAGGGCCAAGAACACAAAAGTAAACTTAGTCCACCTGCCATATAAATAAATCTAGATTTGTTAAAAAACGGTTCTTTGTCATGCATCCATGCTTTGATGCACTTTATTTTTTATGCGGGTAGAGAACGATACCCCCACAAGCCCACATCTTTTTTTTTTATTTTGTCACACGCACTTCATTATTTGTCGTTTTCAACGCGACCAAGAAGGGTAACTCTTTAAAAGCAGCATTTTTATCATCATTTTATTCTATAAGGAAGCATAAAATCGCAATGAAAGGCACAGGATTCATGAATCAAACATCTCTATGCAGTTTTCATATTCATTTCAACTTGTTTACGAAGTTTAAGTTTCCGAGCTATTTTTACCTTAAAATAGCATTAGGTATGCGCATTATAAAAAAGGAATTTCTCCGAGTTTTCAGACTGATCCTGAAGTTTTCGTACTTTTTAAATTGATGTATGTAGTTATATACCTGTGTAGCTACGTAAAAGAAAATGTGGTGGCGTCATTCAGTATCATGCGCATTTTTACAGGACCATAAACTTGGCATAATAAGATTTTTTTAGGACACCAAGATCATTTCATGCAACATGAGCACCTGGTCCAAAACTGTTGCATACTTTAGGTACGTCATTTCTTTCAAACTCATGGATGTATTGTTTTGTAAGAGTATAATTGTAAGTATTTTGTGTTCATTTGGTGTTCAGTTACTAATACTCATTACCTCATTCTTTTGTTAATTTAAATTCTTTCACAAAAGAGTATTTCTAGGATTTCATGTAAAACATTAAGTAGGCTTTAGTTTCTCGTTGTAATGTTTGACAATAGAAGGGTTCTCACCATCTGCAGGCGTCATCATATCAAATAGCAGCACCTCCTTTCATTACACTGCTTTACAGAGCATATGCAGTACAAAAAACAGGGCTAAAATTTTCACGCGTAACTGTGCTCTTTGTTTAGATGAGTTGAGTCATTGTCACTGCTTGCACTAGTCATACAAACAGTTTGTAGTTTTAGGTACTATATTGTTCACTATTTGAATGAAATTTGTTCCGCAGGCTTGGGCTGGCCATCTTCTCTATTTTATAGAAAAAGAACCTGACACTATGTCACTGCGTAACTCTCTTCTTGTGACATAAAATACAGAGAAAATGTCTTACACAACTGCTATAATTTTTTATTATCTATCATCAGTTGCTTCTAATATTTCAGAATTAGTGGACTGACTGACTTGTAAGCTCTCTGGAGTCTCATCTAAGAAATATAGGCCATTAATTAAGTATATATGAATACCTACAAAAAGGGAAAATATAGTTTATCGCTTGAGTTTTTTTTAAAGAAAGGAATGATCTATCGTGATTCACGACCTGAGGCAAAAGACTAGCATTTTTTAAGTGTCCCCTGACCCATAAGTTTTCTTCTTCCTTTTTTACGGTTTTTAGGCTTACTTACTTCATACAAACGAGTCTGAGAAAAAAAAAAGACGCGATTCATCCAGCAAGTTAGGCAGTGGCTAAATGTGGACATTTCTCATCCAAGTGAAAACCGGAAAAGAGGGGAGAGTAAAAAGTGTCTGTAGTACTATACACGAAGTTAGCTATCTACTTCCGATCCCGCGTGCTTTTTCAGTGTTTTCACTCAAACAGGGAAAAGGCTGTCGTCCCACATAGGTTCTTTTTTTGGAAATGTTTTCTCCCATTCGTGGAATGCATTCATAAGTTTAGTTACCTCCACCACAACATATTTTCTTCTTTACTTTTAATGCAGTCTTGTTGACTCGCTGCCAACTAGGGTAAAATAGACGCACCGACGGCAGTCAAACAAAGTAAAGAAAGTCAATAAAACTTGGCCTTCCCTGTGCTGTGTAAAACTGTACTTACAAGTGTACCTACCGAAAAGCCTATGCAATTCTTGTTTCCCACTTTTCTCTTGATTTTTTTTCCTCGTCTAATCAGAAGAGCAAATAATGTATGTATTGATGTTCGTAATTACGTGATTGAGTCTTCTCACGTGCTCGATTGTAATAATAATGGATTCACGGCGAATTTCTGCAGCGATAGGATTCGCACTTCTTATAGCATGTATTGCTGGAGTTGTGATCTTAATATATAATAGTGGCACTTCTCGAAGATCCCCCTTTCAAAATCCGTTTTCGCCTTCGAGCACGAATCGAAACGGGGATCATCGTCATCATCATCCTCACATTATTTCTACATGGAATGAAAATCGGAGTAGCAGTACAAGAAAGAAGGTTATTTCAAAAGGATTACTTAACCATTAACAAATGTATTTCTCCTATCTATAATAATAATGCCACAACGAAGTATGTATTTACTAATATACTTATATAGAGTAAAAAATAATAAAAATGTCTGAAACCATTAAGAAATTTCTAATACTTTTAGCTGGACCCCTCGTATATAAAGACCTACTTTTTGATTATATTGCAGTCATTGATTTATTATGTTTCTCGTTAATAGGATGGGTTCGTAAACGATCCGAATTACCATCCAGAGCAGCCAACAATGCAAGAAGTAAACGAATTGGCGGATGAGCTTCATCGGTTTCTATCATCGTCGAAATCAAAGCACGTTCATGGAAAGCCAAGTCCAACTCCAGTAAATGGGTCGATGTTGACAAAGCCAATAATGAAAAATGGAATGCCTTTGTTGCTTCCACTAAATAACAATAGTAGTAGCAACAACCATAAGCAATCTCCTCCACCCTCATCTCATTTTCAATCAGCAACAAGTTCAGGAGGGCCAAAGAAGGCCAGTATAAGTGTAATCAATTACAGTTCACTTCCAAATGGCAACAACAACAACAATCGACAACAACAACAAAAGAATAAGCTTTATCGGCAACCACCATCATCATCATCGTCATCATCATCGACAACCCAACAACAACAACAAAATGAATTTCATCACTCTCACCATCAACCATATCCGGGTCACCCAAACCCACCGGAAAATATTCAGCACGCGGACGTACTGCCAGGGGGGATTCTGTCTTTGCAACCTAATGATTTGTACACGACATCTTGGCTCCCTTCCATGATTCCACCGGGGAGTAGCGACAATAGTGCCCTACTAGGACATTTGCCATCATCATCACTAAATACTGGGAATGTCAGAAATCCTGCTCATTTCTACGTAATGCAACACCAACAGCCATACCAAAAGAGCCCTAGCAATAATCATAACAATAATGACGATGATTTCAATACTAATAAAGGGAAAGTGGTAAATGGAAGCACAGGAAGTGATAGAAACTTGTATAATAGACGAAATGAAAAACAAGATAATATGATTCAGCAGCAGCAGCACCACCACTATCACGATCAGGATCCAAATGTTCAGTATAAGACAAACTACGGTCCAGATAAAGGGGAGGGTGAGAAGGACGGAGAATCGGAGGAGGAAGAAGAATACGAGTATGAAGAAGGCGATGATCTATCGGGAAAAAGAGAGGAAGAGAGATTAGATGATTTGAAGACAAAAGGCAACAATCGTGATCAAAGTCATCATGTGAACAACGACGACGAGGAAGAGGAGGAGGATGACGATCAAGAGGATGATGTAGATCCAGAGCCAAAAAACTTTGCGGCGGAGTTGGAGACTTTGTTTGAGCTCGCAAATCATTTGTACACTTCAGGAGTAGCCAATCTTTCTTCATCATCACTCTCGTCAGCTCCGGTTTTCCAAACTTTTTTGAAAGTAAGGTTCTTTTATGTTTTATGAAATCGTGACATGATTTCTCTCTCATAAAAATACCAGAAAAAAAGGTGTGTTTTTTTGGAAACGGAACAAAGAATCAAAAGAAAGAGCAGGGAGGTAAGAGGAAAAACGAGTAACATGACATGGTCCACTTCAATTTTACTGGAAGGTAGCACGAGCCTCTGCACTCCACACTTCTTGTGTACCTACCAATCCCACCTTCTTTTTTTTTAGCATTTTAGTAAAAGTAGTTGTGATGTGTGGAACATGCATTTCAGAAGAGACTGCACTTTGGATTGTTTTATTATTGCTTGCTTTTCCCAGTGTTAAAAACGTAATGGATTGGCTGGACTCCAGACGATAAAATAGAGATGGTGATTTTCACGGAGACGTAAAATGTGCAGCAGAGAGTGAAAGAAGTCGTAGAAAAGAAAGAAAACTATCAGCTGTGTGTGTAGTAGTAGTACATTATATGTACTTGTTCCCTTTCTTTGTATTCGCAATTTCTTTAGGTAGTTTCCCCACAAAGCAAAAAAAAGTATAAAACGTAAACTGGTTTTATTAAAGGGAAAGAGATATGCGCTGTCTTGACGCTCTGGTTCTTTAGGACTTTCTTCGCCGAGAGAGAAAATGATTAAAAACAATTCTCTTTTGTTTTAACTCTCTGTTTCTCTCGATGCCCAAGTCTCTTAATAGCTTAAGCTTTGGCTTGCGTTTTCTGGAGTGGCTGAATGAAAGAGTAAGTACAATGAAAATGAATGAACGGAGGCCATTTTTGAGCTCAAAATAGGGCATTACAACATTATTTCTCTCTTCCCCCCATTTTCCCTGGGCTCATGTTGAGCAAACTGCGTTTTTCCCAGTGAAATGTACTGACTGAGAAAATGGCAAATATTGCGATGAAAATGAGATAAAATGGCTTTTCAGGTTTTTGAACTCAAATGATTCGCGGATAAGGACAAGGAAAAGCTATTGCAATAATTTTTTGTAGACATTTTCAACTACTCTCTGGCGTTTTCCTCCAAAACCGTCATCGGGAGCAGCTTTTACGCGTCGCGTACCCCACTTTTTTTTCTCTTGTAGCTTGCCTGGCATACATGTTATGAATATAAAATCTCATGTTTAATTACACGGAATAATTACTGAGCATTAGTTTTGTGGAAAATAGTAGGAGACGTGAACGAGCGAGCGACCGATAGAACAAATATTAATTATACTTTGGTGTTTTTAGTTTGTAGCCGTAAGTGCACATCACAAAATGCACGCACCCACCCACTGTCAATGTTCTGGAGGTAGAAAAAAATTGTATTCAGGGAAAAGTGTAAACAAAAAATTCCGTTTCCGGAATAGATGTGCATATAATATGCATCCCTACATTAAGTATATAAAGCATATTTTTAAAATTCGCCATGATTTATTTTATCTACACGATAGGTTTAATGTTGTCTGCTAAACCGTACACAATGCAATGCAGAGTGGAGGCCTTTTTCACATACGCAAGAGAATGCGTAATACCTAAAACTGCCAAATTTGCATTGTGTACTCCATAAACTCGAATCTAAAGTTTAAATCTGACGTAGTTCCCAGCCATAAGATTTATATGCCTTGTGGGACAATTGTTTGTTTAATTTCAACTTCCGTCGTTAAGATAATCTGCTCTTTATTAATTACCAGTACAGTGTTGGCATTCATGGAATATTATGTTTTTTTAAGTAAAAATCCTTTTCTCACTGTTCACTGAAGGCAATATGCGTCTTATCGTCTTTGCAAGTATATCAATATAAAGAGATCGTGATCATGAAATGCAAATCGTAACATGTATGAAATTGAGGTCATTTTTTATCACCTTTGTTAACATGTGCTTTGATACAGCAATAGGCCTCACATCTTAGCAGCTTTACTCTTTTCTTTTTCGTAGGTGATAAATGACAAGCTTCAAAAGAGCAATGAGAGTGGAATACTGAAAGAGTTGAACGAGATGTACAGAAGGCCATCGGAAACAAGACAGGAAAGTAATGCTAGAACACTCGTAAACTCGACATCCATCGACAGTGGTGACGGAACAGTTTCATCATCCCTTAGAATGGCGATAGATCCTTCAAAAAGCTCCTATGAGAAATCGCTGACCGCTTTTATCTTCATGTCATTTGGCATTTTCCTATTAAACCAGATCCACAGCTTCGTCCAAGATTCAGGAGGTTCAGCGAACGGGAATGCTTTCACCAATTCTTTGAATGCCACTGGAAGATCTTACTTTGAGCCAACAGGTTTCGAGTGGCTTCTTGACCCAAGTGACAATGTACCACCAACTTTTGTAAAGAAAGAGTCCTCCCTCGATATTTTGTTTGATCCTCCGCCGGAAGAGAAAATTGGGAATAGCAGCACGAATGTTGAGCCTGTAGAAGAGTTTAACAACGAAACTTCAAGAGTTCATGCTCCATTGATTCAAGTGGACTCCTCAACAGTGTCTCCTTTTCTTCGCAACACTGATCACGGTGACAGCAGAGCGTCTTCCAGTAGTCCTTATGACATCATCTTTTCCACTCTTAGTTCCAGTAGCCATCTAAATAACATGTTCAGAGCAATGCTAAACGTGGCCAATGCTTACACGAGGGATGATAAAGCCTTGGAATGCATTTGGTCCTTATACTGTCAGGATCTGGACTCAACTGCGGGAGAACGGGGGCTTTATGGTGTAGCGGCTAGGATCAATAGGTAAGAAAATGGACATGGCTACACGAAAAAGTTATTTGTAAGTCTAGGGATAAAACTCAAAATTCCATTTCCGTTTCTGCCATAAAATCAGGGTTACAAAAAATCTATGTATTTATGCGATAATGCGTGAATCGCGTCTGGGGACAAAAGATTCTTTCTCTTCATTCCACATATCTTGCTCTTCTTTTCCGTACCCAATAAGACGAAATAGACGAATATTACTTTTCCATATTTTTTGCTTTGCTTTGTGCCTTTATAGTTTAACTTTAATTAATACAATTTTCCACTTCTTTTAACATCCCACGCTTCAACAATGTACAGCACCTCTTATTCAGAAGTCTTTCGATAAGTAAGTACTCTTACACAAGTTTTACACTCACAGTCATCCTTTCCTAATTAGTTAGCTTATACCCCTATACTCTTACACAAGGAACAGGAACTGAGCTTTAAGTAGTAAAACTTGCGAAAGTGACTTTCCATCCTGGATTTTGCCGGAAAAGCTGGGACGACAAAAAAAGGGTTTCTTGTGAAGTAAAGTTGTAGGAGGTTAATTACTTTGCGCCTTTACCTGATCCATGCACTCATTTTCGTTGTCTACGGAATTTCCTTTCTCCATTTAAGTTGGTGTATATGCACATCGCCATAAATATCACAGAGGGGATGATGATTTGTTTCACGCGAGACTATGCTAGTCCTCTCTTCCTCTTAATTTTCTTCACACGAAGATGCACCATGGTTTTTTTGGAACTTGGGGCTTTTTCCATTTGGAACCACTGCGACTGAAATTCTTTTTCATTGTGATACAGGGAAAGTTAAGAAAGATTTTTTTGCATCATCCTCGTACTGAAATTTGGTATTAGGATTACCGCAAATACTCATGTCTATAAAAATTTGCAAAAAAAGTCCACTCTTGCTTAATTAACACTTCTTCCTTCACCTTTCTCCAGAAATTGGACGTGTAATTATAGCAATAAAAGTAATAAATCTACGCTTCACTTTGGTCGATTTTGATTAAGGAATAGTAGAGAACAAAATATTAGAGAAAAACTGGCGTAGCGTGTTCTTATACCGTACTTGTTTTACCGTTAAAAACAATATAAAAATTATTCATGCGGAGCGATTTTCTTATCTTTCTCTGCAGCCGCAAAAGTTTTGACGACAAAATTGTTTTAGACATTTGCATGAACGTTTTTCAGGAGCAACGCTTGCTTTGTTTATTCCCATAAATTATTGGAATCAAATAAGTTATTAGACATTCTAGGCGTCCTTACGCCTCAATAACTGGAAGAATAGAGAAATCGAAGGACTTTTTAAGACCTTGACTTCTCCTTATTCCTTCTTTCTCTTCTTTCGTTTCATGCCTTGACTTTGCCATTCGAAAACTACTCAACAGAGTAAACTTTTTCGATTGCTTAACTTTTTCCAGGCAAAATGTGTCATTAAAATATGCCTTCTCTTCCGTGCCACCATACTTGTTGTGTTATGCTATTAAGGAGTCTGAAAGACAAAGTAAGAAAGAATTATGGTGGAAATAGGTAGATTAGTTGCAGTGTTGAATTAATGCCAAGATTTTTAAAGGAAAAGCCCGCACCTTTGTAAACACGAAAACAACACTTTTAGCAAATAACAAACTTCTGAATCCTATGATATCAACAACGCGGGGAGATCTATTTTAGAGTATTTTTGCGGCATTTGGTTTTAATAATGCCGACTTCAACTCTACCACCATGACATTACATTGGCTACTGCTCCTGGAGAAGAGAAGAGAAAGAGGATGAACGTTAAGCTGTTTTGAGCATCTTTCAAGAATGCGTGTGAATGAAAGTCGGAGAAAAATGTTTATGTATGTGAAGTCACCGCGGAAGGAAAAGTCACTGGGAAATTTTAAACGGAAAAGCACCGCATTGCAATCTGCAACGTCATCATAATAATCACAAGTGTTCTTTCACACATTTCCTTAAAAAAGTACTACATTCTACATAAACATGTTGAGCTGATTGTAAGTTGAGAAAAGAGGGTGAGCGAGAGAGAGATAGGAAAACTTAAGATATGAGATGATAAGAAGATGAGAAAACGGATGCAGGTTTGAGAAAGGAAAAAAAATTATGCTGAAGTAAGCTATTTTATGTCATATTGTTGATCTTTTTGCGGAAAGATAGTGTCACAAGAAAGAGGCGAGCATAGAAAAGAATGTGGGAAAGAGGTAGAAGAATCATCATTAACACCGTCACCTCTGCTATCACCGCAACAAGAATAAAATGCTATTTTTCATGATTATGATATGTATTCTGCGGGGTTTCACTTTCCCAGGAAAGTACAATGGGAGTCAGACAAAAATAATATATATAGGTCATACTTAAATGCTCTCCTTTCTCTTCTCCTTTCCCAGCAAGAGCAAAAAGTGCATTACGGAGGAGGGAAAATGGAAATTCTTTTAATGTGGTTTTTAAGATTCTTCTCAAGTACGCACTCTGCCTTTCCATTTTTTTGTCCAATCTTCTTCTTTCACCCTCTCTCCTATCTCGTTTAAAGAGTCGAGTGTATAGAGTGTATCCTCAAGCATGCCCTTCTTTCCTCTCAAAGAGAATGGAAATAGTTGTTTGGTGCTTCTTGAGACGGGAATGAAAACGATCCAGGAAGACGAATTGAAGTAAGCACACGAAGAATTTAATAGTTTTTTCCCTTCCATCTGGAATGCTCCTCTCTTTTGTGTGCAGGAAATGAAATAAATTTAGAATTATGATCGTATGACCATTATTATTAAAATTCACGATCTCGAATGGAGGTTTCCCAACGTCAAATACAAAATATGCATGGAAGTATGTTTTCCAAAAAACTCAATTGATCTTGACAACTTCAACTCTGAGATTGGGATTTATTTATGACTAGATCAAATATTGGCATCTTGTTTGCCCGGTCTTTTTAGGGATAGTTTTGTGGCACAATACATGGTGCCATAGTTGTTGGCAAAGGAAATTAGTAAAGAATTGTAGGTATTGACAAGCTCATTTAGCGTTGTTCGTGTAATTTAATTTGAACTATGTTGGTAAATATAAATTTTGTATTGCAGCGTTGGTTTACGTCTTATAATGAATCAAATTCCGCCCTCTCTAACGTTGGACGTCATCCTCCGCTCTTTGGTAGGGTGGGATGGTCTTCCCTGCAGAAAAATGTTTCCAGAGTGAGTTTTAATGCTTCGCATATTTAGAACAAAACCCAAAATTCAAATTCAAACTCGCTTCATTCTTTTCTGTTCAGATGCGCCGTGGGGAATGGAACAATATCAGCTCTCAACTCTACTGTGGGAATTCAAACCTCCCATAATAATTTACGTTGAAATTACACCCTGTCTATTCTCTGGATTCAACCATATTATGGATGAACAATGAACATGCCAAACCATAGATTTCATTTGGGATTCTCAAAGTTTCATATTCGATTACACTTTATCTACGTCGCAACGGCGTCAAATTATTTGCATATATTTTTACGTAATTCAAAAAAAGATAATTTTGTGGATAGTAAGCTTAATTTGTTTAAGTTGAAATCGGGTAATCATAGAATCAATTCAGGAGGGAAATTATTCTTACTAAGCTTGTAAATAAATGATCTAAAATAAAAACGTCAAACAGTTCTCTTCCTAAAAGTAAAGAAATGAAATCAGGTTTATGCTTAATTACTTTATAGAAGCCATAAAGCAGGTTGGTCGTACTATTTTAAAATTCCATTAACGGTAAACCTACTTTATGAAAAATTGTTGAAATTCGCTTAATTTGATTTGTACATTGTACTTATAATCAGATCATCTTGCAAATAAACCACACAATCAGTCATTTTATAAATAAAACAAAGTTGAGTATCTAGCAAAACATGACGCAAAAGACGTAATTTTGCTTTAAATCAAGTGTCATTTGTGAGTGAGTCTATTTTGATTCTGCAAAACGTATGTATGGAATGGTCGTTTAAATGCGGTCGCTAGGACTTTTGCAGTTTGCATTATCTCGTTCCATCACTCAGAAATGATTACATATTACCGTATTTCAACCGCAAAATCTGAAATGAAATCATTCAAGTATATAAGTAAACCGTTTGCGAAACCGACGCAAAAGGAATAGAGCACTGCCATTTCATTTCTTCTCTTTTCCTTGAAAAAAAATATTATGTATTACTTATTTCCTATTAAACGGTGAGCACCAGTGAGCAACAGCGTTGTTGTGCCCTTATCAGTTATAAATGGACGTTTTCTTCACAAAAAGTCGGGTTCATTTTATACCGTAAGTTTTCTTTGTTCATCCTTTAAATGCATTACGCTATAATGCAATGTCGTGTAGGCAGACACTAATAAAACTCATACGAAATAACATAACCCAACAAAAACACAAACGGTTTTCCACTTGAAAGGTACACTTTTAAAAATATTTTTATAAAATCAAAAGTATGTAATTTCAGTAAAGCCTTGAGCCATCTATATTCATACTTTTGCAGTAAACCAAGGAATGATAAGGAATTTGTAATGGTAATGGTACTTGATGCAAAACACATACATATTTTATTTTAAGACGCACTTGAAACAATAATTAAGTTGAGCTATGATCACTTCAGAAAATCTTGAGCAAAGAAAAAACGGCTATACTCTAACACAACAGCAACAACAACAAAACAATTTTCCATAGTCGTTTTTCTATTCTTTCTTCGCCAACAGACATTGAAGGCACATCAGGATCATGAGCATGCATCGTCGTCACACGACAAACGCATGAAAAAGTACGAATGCGCATATTGAAGTGAATGTAAATGGTAATTGCTTTTCTCAAAGATAAAAAAATAAAGGTCCCATTATTCAAATAACTTACACTATTCACATGAGAATGGCGCTATTTTTCACAACATATTGTCGATTACATTTGCACTTTTACAGGAAACAAAAATTCCGTTCCTCTTATTTAGTATTGTATTAAATAATGTTGGAGTTGTATAGTAGAGCGTTCAAATTTTCTTATGAGACACTAAATAGCCGAGATGGTTATTTTCCAAAGCCCCGTCATCCCTCCATTCATTGTGTATTGGGGGATTCATTCATACATGCTGCAGAATTTCCTCAACGGCAGCTGTGCCTTCATTATAAATGGAATAATAACGCTATTGTCATCTCAACGAATGAACGAGTGGAAAAAGTTTCGTTTTTAAAGTGAATATTGAACTGTGTGCCAGCTGGCAAAAATTCTTGACGAAAGGGGATCCTTTTTAAGATTGTCGTCATCATCAAGAGGAAAAGGCAGAGTAATGGAAAGTGGTCTCCCTTCTCCCAAACGAAACTTTTTTTTGAGAATTACTGCGGCACACATACACACTTCACTGCAAAAGGCTAAAATCGCAACGGAAACTTATTTCATCGAATATATACAGTATTCTATGCCAGTTCCCTGCTTCATTTTAGAAAGAAAGAGTTGAAAGAGTCACTTATTTTAAATGATGATAATATGATTTTGACTACATTTCCTTCTTTTTTATTTCCTTGTTATAGAGGGAAATTGTTGGCTTTATTTTACTCTCCTTAACTTTAATTTCTTCAATGTTGCACAAAAATCCCTTTCAGGCCAGCTTGCACAATCGTTGCTTGCTGCAGCAGCCTTTCCCCAGATGGTCTTTATGTATGCTAAACAGAATCATGTTCCTCATTTACAATGATGATGGCGATCATGTAATGAAAATACATAATGTCGATATGACTATGACACGACATGTGCTCACATGAACTGCGAATGAGTTTCGACTAAACCGTCATATTTACACTACTAGGTTAAAAAACATCATCGTAAAATGAAGCAACCGACGGGATTGGGTCATGTCATGAGAATTCACTTCTATGAAGTGTACACATATGAGAGTGTTCTCTAAAGCTGGGGCATTTTAATCGTGAAAACATGGAATGGCGAAATTAAGTGCACATGGGACTACCCATAATAACTGATTGTGGTGTGGTAGGTATTGCAGTACGTGCTTGGCCATAATCTACGACAATGACCATGACTGGTCAGTTATTATTTCACGTGGAAGGCAACTTGACTGCAATTGGTAATAAAATAGATTGGAATGAATTTCTCTGTATCATCACATCACTCTCTTCACTCTTGTGTTGTGTTGTCTTTCTCTCCAAAAAAGTTGAAACAACAGAATTTTCTATTTTCTGACCACTCAGGATCCCGTGACTTTTATTCTTTGAATAACAAACGATAAAGGTTCAACCGTGATCAAGCGGCACTGGGGATGGGATGCAATCAGAAAGCATAACAATAAAAAAGCAGCTTTATTGTTAAAGTGAAACGGTAAGTAGTAGCTCCAAACATTTTTGTATTCCATGTCTGTTACATGTAGTCAATGGGAAATAAACATAAATTGGTCGAGTATAGATGGTTTTTTTTACTTGCAGATGCTATGCCACGGTTTACCCCAGTCCCAATCCCGATTCGACATCACTGTATGCATTAGTACTTGAGCTGCTGCGTTTTCTTCGGTATAAGTGCCTCAAGTCTGCTAAATAGTTGGATACTACTTTAGCCATTATCATTTTCATTGCTGATGAGATTCTTTGTATCCGCCGTTTTCCCATTTCCTCCCACACTAAAACTTTCTTTTAAATTTCAATGACATGAATATCTAAGTGCATTTACATGTTTTCGTCTACTACCGTTTTATAGAATTCTTACATAAACATGAAAATCTGACTTTTTCGTCTTCAAAGTTCGTGTTGCACTGCTTCAGTTCAGATTCTTGCGAACAAAAAATGAACATATACGGTCGCGTCATGTTCAGTATTTTCTATTTGAAATGATTTGTTTCACAAGTTCACATGGGAGAAATACTCGAAATAAAAGCATTCCTCTACTTTTCATCAATGCTTCTTCGTCTTCTTCTTCTTCTTTTCCTTTTTTCAATTCATGCATAATAAACTAGTCCAGTCGGAAAGGAGGCAAGAAAAGAGGGAGAAAAAAATGGTGATGCATGTTCTCTGCTTAAGTGTGTGTACTTAAGAGACCGAGGGATACATTGTTTCTACAAAAAAATGATAAAATACGCAATATTTCCCCCTGACAAAAGAAATTGATAGTATTTTACGGTTACGTCTTACTTCGTTAACAAAAGACTACCTGTAGCAACAAATGTAGGAGAACGAGTAGACATTCATTCACGTGTACAATAATACATTTTGAGGGTGAAATACGAGTCGTAAATCAATGAATGGTAACAAAGAAACAAAAAAACTGAGATTTGAGGATATTAGTCATTTATTACCCAGAAAAATGAAATAGAAGAGCGTTTTTTTTTGTTTTCACAGATTCATCATAGTATAGCACGTACCCATTTATTTTCATGATTCACATCATCCATTCCTGTCAAAAGAACTGGCGAAAATGATCCGGATCTAATCACGTATACGCCGTGAAGAATAAAAGAAAACAATGTTTGTTGCGCTCAAATAATGTAGCAATGGAATCAACAGAAAAATGTCATTAAACAGGTTTATAGACACAGTAAAATCTCACTTTAGTTTCCTTTTTTCAATGGTCTATCCTTTTGAAAATGTACATGTACTGTATTAGACCAGGTGAATAAATTTCTACACCCTGGACCATCTTTCAGAACAAAAGTGAAGTTTTCGAGTGTTTTTTGGAGCCACAGTAAATATACCATAAAAGAGGAAGGAGCTCTAAATCTTCTCAAAAGTATCATTATAACTATCACAGTTTTACAGTTAAAGGGTTGTGTAGCACAAAGCCCATATAGAAAAGTGACAAACTAGTGTAAGCAGTTGCAAAACATAATCAGGGCAAAAGTCTATGGGAAATGTAAATAGTTTAAAGTGAAAGTCAAGTAAAGAAACAGAGAGAAAAAAAGGAAGCAGGCACACACGACAGAACGATGTTCTGTTCAGATGACTCACTCAAAAAAATTATTGCGTGGAGATCAAGATGCTTCATTTCCTTCCTTTTTCCTGAATTCATGACCAACGAAAAGCATATACATACATATATCTCACAACATTTACACGAGGCTTATTCTCTTGACTTTTTAAGATTTTCTAGTGGAAGAGGAAGAGAAGAAGAAAAATATGTCGAGCTGAAGTAAATGTAAGATAATCATCGCTATCTCCGACACGATCAAAATTTAAAATAAGCTGTCTCTATGAATTCCATTATCAATGTAACAGAAAATCTAGATTTAGTGGCTCAGAGAAGTATGTGATGTTGCGGTCCTATGAAATCCCACTCCATCCATCCACTTATGATGAGGATAATCGTAGAGAAAAGGGGATGATGATTATGATTCAAGCGGAAAGGAATGGCGGTTGCCGGAATCCAGTTCATTTTAGAAAGACATCCTTCTCAAAACACTTCGTTCTTTGTGTGTACTCTTCTCTCAAGACCGCTTTAAATGTGCTCATGCATGAATGCATACGTGCTCACATTAAGACTTCAAAAAATAAGAAGTCACTTCTTGTCGCATAAACTGGAAATCCACAAAATCCACTCGAGGCTTCAATGAGACTTCAATAGTTGGCTAAAAAAAATCTGTGTTTACTCAAGTTGTTGTTATAGTTGTTGCTACTCCACACTCAAAATACTACTGCCGCATTGTTTCTCTTCAATTTGTACCTCAACTATGATCTCACAGAGACAAAGGCTCTTTATATACTCTCCATTATACTTCTTGTGCCTTTGTAGTCATAAAATTGTTATTTACTTTCACTTTCATGCTGAAAAAATTATTCGGAAGCTGTGTTTATGTTCAAACTGTTTAGAAACCGTCAATGTTGTAAAACAACGCTTTATGGAATAGAATGTGATTTGATTATTTATTAAACATTTTAAAATCATGTTTGCATTCATTCGAATTCAAACCAGTACATTTGTTTTAAACTCCTTGTGAAAAATGGGTATAGCCCGAGCTAAAGGTATTTTTAAAAAATGCTACGCATCTGTGGTCACTTTTACTTACTATATGACAGCTACTACAATTGGAGTTAGATATTTATACATATAACTAAAAACTTTTATGAGCTAAATTTTAAGTGAGCATCCCGATTTTGATTCTTAGACCAAGGGGGAAATAAAAATACAAACGGAAGCAATTCGAAAAAAAGAACTTTCCCGCCTTACTTTTCCTTCAGGTTAGTTCTAGCATCTAGACGGTCGTTATTCTCTTTTCCTTACCTAAATCCACATTTAAAACGACGGAATTGGTTGAAAGTTTTATTGGTTTCAGGGTAAACAAGTTAAGTTTATGCTTTCAATAGGAAGGCAATATACAACTTTTGTATAAAAAGTTTCTAAGAATCCCGGAGAGCATTATATTTTATACCTTTACTTTTCAACAGAAAAGAAAAAAACAATTTAAAATCTGGATTACGCATATATGTTTTCAGGTTTGTGTCCAGATTAATGTAATGTACTTATAAGTTCCGCTGACCATACAAAATGTACACGAAACTAACGATAAGTTAAGTCACATGAATCTAGTATTTACGCGTGACCAATATGACTATTGTTTGAAAAAGTGTTATTCAAAGGAGGAAGTAATACGCTACAGCAAGTTTGTCCAACACTGTACACAGTTCACGTTCACATCTACAATTCGTAATTTGAGACATTCGTAAACATTTTTAGATCTTTGAGAGCAACAGCGAGATTGTGAGTTGGAGTTCCGTGTATTAAAAAATAAAGTAGACTTGTGTCCCTCATGGAATGAATTCAACGTGAAAAGCAAGGCCAGTTCTGCTCCAAAACTTTGGCCAAACATAGTTCCTGGAGAACGATGGAAAATCAGCTTGCTCGGTGTTAGCAAAAGAGAGGAAAAAGGAAATAAGAAGAGGGTGTTTGAAGGGATTCTGGCACAGAAGAAAGTCAGCAGCAAGTGAGAATAGTGGCACTGGATATGGTATCACCCAAAGCCTTCGTAGCTAAAAAGCATTTTCCAGTTCGAATGGAACATGTGCTTTAAATTTTCATCCACCAAACTTTCTCGTGAGACTCTACTTCTGTGAAGCTTGCTCTAACTGTGAGAAATAAGGGGAAGCTTATTTCAGTGCGTGATCATAATAACAACAGTATTGTAAACCTCAGTAAAATTTTGTTCTTCAAAAGCGGGCCTTTGACGCTAAAATGTGTAAAATATAGTGAAATTTTGCAATTTACTCATATAACTTTTGCGATCATTTTCTCTTCAATCACGCGTCATACATCCCAAGCGAGAGATAAGAGTCAACCTCAACTTTCTGGTTTGCCAAAAGCGTATTGCCCCATGGGCTAACCATTAAAACCAGTCTATAATCTAGCACGTCAACATAATATACCTAGTTCAGTCATACAAATATTACACATACTACATTTTTGTTCTGAGTTTCTTTGTCAAGTCAAGAGTCTGCCCTTCATCGTTGCAAATAAAACTGGTTGTGTGTGGAGCAATCAATGGGAACAAAACAAGCTTCCTCCTTTACCTAAATTCCTGCACCATCATCAAATTTAGCATTCATACCATAGTCAGAAGACAATAGACTATCAGTCAAATTCCACGGAAATAAAATTTGTATTATCATATTATCCTCTCTCTCTCTCTCTCTTTCTCTTTCTCTCTGAGTGAGTCAACTAATTTAAAAAATTCCTCCAGCGAAATTATGGGAAAGGAGCGTGAACAATTCACGAGACAGACTTCACGACTCATTCTGTTCTCTTCCATCAACTCTACCACGCCAAAATCCACCACGAATTGAGTGACACATGACAAATTGACAATAAAAATCATTTCTATTAGCCAATTTGTTTTGTCTGTTTTCTCGGCAACCACACTATCGTGTTCTAAGTTCTAACTGCCATTGCCATCGGTGTTCAGGAATTCATTGTGGAAGACAAATCCGCTACCATGAAAAGGTAGGGAGGCGTAACGACAGGGAAACACTTTGGATATTTAACGAGGGGGACGGGGACAGGAAGTACACGGAAAACTTTTTTCCCTAGTCTTTTTTGTTTACCTTACATGTTACCGCTTAGTGAAAGGACTCACTTCTCTTCTGAGGAAATATCCAAGCGGAAAATAGTCCACAAGTGAGAGAGCTCAAGTGTCTGCGGGTTCGCTGTTGTGTGCACTCTTATTTCTGACACCTTGAGAAAGTTTACAGCTAAATGCTCTTCATTATTCCCCACATTCCCCATCTCTCCTTCTCACCATCAGTTTTTCATTTCTACAAGTCTGCAACATTCTTCTGCAATACTTAATAATCCATTTCAAGCTTTGTTCCAAAACAAAAAGTCAGTGGGTTGAAATCACAAAACCGTGTGCCACTTCCAGCTTGCCACACACACACCGTTGAAAGGAGCAAAAACTTTCCTCTGTAGCCAAGGTAGCTTCAACTATTTTCTCTTTTATTTTCCAAGTAATTATGGGATCTTGTCATTGCTTTTTTTTACTAACATGTTGAAGGAAATGATATATGATTATGATGATTGTGGCATTCAGTGGTCACTTCTTGAAAGCTACAAAGTCTTTCAACTCAAGTTAACGGAACGCACATTATTTTTTGAGTAGGTTAAATTGTACTTAAGTCTGATACGCTCTAATGAAGTAGAGAGATAAGAATGACAAAACAATGCTTGTTTGCATTTAACAACAAAATGCTCGGATAATATTATCTTTCGTGAGGAAAACAAAAGGTGATTTTCAAATTCGCAACCAAATCAAGGAAAAAACACACGATTCGCAATGTAATTTGATGTACACATGTGCATACATTTAGGATAAACTAAAACTAAAGCATTTTTTTGCATTCAATCAAAAGTTTAACAATTTATAATCTCCGATGTTTGAAAAAATATTGGAGGTCATTTTAGGTGCAGTATCACAAGGACGATCTGCCTTTAAAAGCGGCAACTTTGTCAGACTTTCAACCAAAGTGTCCACGACATAATTATTATAAATATGAGAGTATTTGCTGCTAAGCAGATTGGGAATTATTGTACAATTTTCGATTGCTGGTTGGTCCACATCTAATACTTGGCAAAGGGAAAAGTAGTAGAGAAAAGACAAAACTTATTTTTATCATGAAACACCGTTCAATCAAACCAGTGTTATATGGTGGAAAGGAATGGCTTATAAAAAGGGAGTCATGGGAGGGAATTATTCACTCATCCATGTGCTACCAGTACCAGTTCTTGTATTTTTCAATGTGTTCTTATCCAAAAAATAAATGGAATAACTACATTTGATGAAAGTTTGATTCCTAGAGTTTTGCGTTTTACTCTCTACTTATCTCTGGTGAATACATCACATACTCGTTGAATCGGGCCCCAAAAATTGTATCCATCACATATGAAATTCTTTTCCGTACATCTCTTTCTTTCAAAAGGATTTAAGTTATTTTGGAAATAAGTACTTCAATCGATTTTAAAGCAAACAGGCTTAAATAGTATTAATAGATTGGCATTTATGCTAAATAAAACAAAATTAAAATAGCGTGTTTGCAAACAGAAAAAAAAGTAAAATTAAAACTTCGCGATAGTCGCAAAAAATCATGCATAAAATTAGGCAAGGTACGCATAGCGTTTCGAAATTACTGTCCAAATTTTAGACTAAAAAATCTGGAGTAGGTTGCTCACGTTTTTTTAAAATCCCTGAGAAATCTGAGAAAGCTGTGTTGAGAAAACAGATAGATTAAAATTGAAAGACGTTATTCAGTCTATCTTTTCTCTCTTCACTTGGTGGATTTCTCAGGTGAAAACCTTGTTTATATCGACAGCTCTATAGGGAGAAAACAAATTGAGAGCCGCACTTCTAACTTTGCGAATTCAAGTTTTCTATGTGTCTTGCAGAAAAAAGTTGGACAATCATTTGTTTGAAAAGGGGAGATACGAACAAAGCCGCTTATTGATGGGGTTTGTGGGATCCGAATGCTGACAGTGTTAGAAATGTTGTGACAAAAGACCCTCAAGAAAAGGACATTATCAGTGCGACAATGAGTGTGAAAAGATAACGAACAAACTGTGGCAATCCCATTTGCTTGGTTTATTCCGTGAAAAACATGAGGAATTGGGGAGATAGGTGAAAGCAAGAGACAAGTATAACTCCAATTGTCACCATTATTTGTGTAGTGCGTAGTTCATCTCATCTCAAACAACTCCTTTTGGAAAGGGAACATTTGAACAAGACCAGCATTCCAAAGAAGAACCAAACAAAGACCAAGAAAATCCATTTAATTATTTTATCTGGTGGACCCGTCCAAACAACGCCATAACCATGTAAGTAGCATTGTAACTTTTCTTTGTTCTCCTTCGTCATCTAGTCGCCTACTACTACTATTTATACATATGTAGTCGTGAAGAATGGATAAACTGATAAAGCCGTCGAGAAAGCTGGTGGCACTAAACCTTTTTCAACATAGTAGTTCACTGAAACACTGACAATGCGAACCTTTCTTTTGTGTTAAGTTATAACTTGCGATTTTTTTCATAAGCAATCATCATTATCATAGATTCGTAGGAATTAAATAATAAAAAGATACTTTACTAGAGAAGCAGACTTTTAGTACTTAATAACCATTTTGTTCGATTTTTGCACAGAATGAGTTTCTATGCAAAAATGATTAAAATGACAGCACGCAACTGTAAGAATGGAAACTATGCAAAATATTTTGCATTGAAAAATAATAAAGTGTTTAAAGAAGAGTATAAAATGATTAAAAGGCTACAAAGTATCATCCTATTATCAAATACGAAACGCAAGTTGACACATGTTCTGTTTGAATTTGAAAAAAATAACGTGGAGATTAACTAGAAATAAAAGAATTCGTATTTAATGACCAAACGTTGTATATTATGTAATTAAATAAATGAAGTCAAAGAATTCCTGATCAAAATGCCTGCCTTTAATATGATTTAAGCTTTCAGTGTCGACTAATTTTTTGTTTGTTCTGATTAAATTATGAAAGTGATTATGATCAGACAGAGATACACACAGTGGGGAAGTTCATGCATCCATGATCATTACGTAGAGTTATTTTCTTTTACGATTATATTTACTTTTCGCATGCATGCTTCGTTACCAAGTTAGCCTGAAAAATGCTCAAATCGGTAAATAAATTATGTATTGTATAAATTTAATAACATATCATCATCATATGACGATCCTATTTTTTATTTTCAAGTTCAGAAGTGGATTTAAATAATGGAAACAAATGTTTCATTTAACATTCACAAAAAATATATCTTTTCGCAACACACATTATTAATAAGTATGAATTTGTCGGTGTGTATTTCAGTTTGGGGTTTTCGTAGAAAAGGAAGTCAGCATTTTTTTGCATTTCTTTCCTGACACAGTCTCGTGTGTTGTGACGTGATAAACGGAATGTTGCTGTTCTTACTTATCTTAACTTTGCCACTACACCGCCAGCCTTAGCATTTTTTTCTCGGAAAACATTCATCACTACCAGTTGACAATTACAAGATTTCTTGGAAAGAAGGGAAGGATCTCGTGATGATATATAGGCACAGGCACAGTATTTAGTTTGCTTATACGTTATTTGAAAAAAAAAGAGTGAAAAGAGTAGGAATGAATGAATGAATGACTAATAATAAGTCATCGTTCATGCAAACCTACATATTTGCTTTCAGTGCTCTCTGCTCTGATGACTTAAATTATTTAAATAAAAATGACTTGATGAAAAGCGGAAGGAACATGGTGATGGATGGATTTTATCATTACGGAAAATGATCCAGCTAACTGGTGTCAACATGGCATTACTAACCCCTCCCATTTTAGCTAAGAAGCTGAGCTAGAATAGAATCCCGACTAATCCAGAGTGATTTTGGGAAAAAACGAGGAAAGTTGTTGACTCATTTTTTCTTCTAGTGAGACATTCATTTCAACATCATTGCATAGCTTGCAAGACCAGCAGACCAAACCAGAAGCGTTTCCTAATCATAACTCCGGGTTTCCTTTCCATGCCAGTTATGTTTGTTTGTTGGAGTGCATTTTATCTATCCATCAAGAACGTTCAGAATTTCTCCTTCTGCTCTGAACTTACTTGAAGCACTGGACTGAAAGTTAAAAAAAAACTAGGTACTACCATATATATGGCTTCTTATACAAGGAAGGCTGAGGAAATTAAAGATTAACCTAATCAGATTTTTGTTGCATGAAGTGATCGAGACATGCAAGTTACTAATCAGAGAATGCCTTGGTTGATAACGACGAATTTAAAAGAATGAAGAACAGCAACAATTAATTAAGTAATCACTATAAATATTTTTTTATTAATATTAAAAAACCAAGGCCTTCAAACCGGCCTGATCTTATCCTTTTTCTTACTGCGAATCACTTCAAATTCTATTCAATATTAGAAATAAAGTCGGCTTTATTCTGGGTTGCAGATTGTCAGCTACTGAGACTCACGAGCAGACGAAGTTTACTACTGTTCTTTTATTAACGAAACATTTACGATGGCTTTCAATAAAATACAGACACGCATCTGGCGTGGCATTATGTCCAAGTATGGAACTTGAACTAGGTCGACAATTGGATTAGGTATTATTTAAGTATCAACAATGGCTTGTAATAATAGCCTTGTCATATCGAAAAAGTCAAGTCAATCTGTTGCTACTAGAAACAGTGGCACATGCCTGTATATTGTACATACATTACAATGAAAATGTAAAATATTAAATGCGTTCAGGGAATTAGAAAGTGAAACCTCTCATATTCACCTATATTAATATTAAAGATGACTTACAGAGTTACAAAGTCATTCATTCATCTGTACAAAATTTTGAATCTGAACTGGTATTCATTAGGTATACATGCGTTGCTATTTTTGTACTTTGCTTAGTGCGTTTCCTTTAAAAGAATTTCCAATGAAAAATGAAAATGGTAAGAGTTAGCAAGAAAGGATTCCTCTTCTGACCCCATTTTCTGATATCTCCGAATCAAATAAAATTGAATTAAACTTTCTGGGATCAATGCGATTTCAATGGTATTGTAAAGTAATGGCATCTTCCACATGACTTCAAGAAGGAAGGAAATAACAAAAGAAAACAAAAAGTAGAAAAAGGAGTGAATAATGATAGCGATAATGATCTGCAAGGATAAAAGATCGCCTCGACAATATTTCTGCGTGTGTGTGTGTGCTATATAATATTATTGACTCTTCATCTTTTTTTTGTTTAGTTAATGTTTGTGATTTTTGCGTGATTGCAAAAAAAACCATGTTCCATATTTTCCCTCAGTATTGCTACCACCACACTACCACCGGAAGCAGTAAATACAAGGAAAAGGAAATGCTCCGAGTTTTATCATCTTCTTTGAGCTTACAAAGGAAGTACGTGAATGCCGAATAGTTTTCTTTTGGACTCTCTTCTTACTCCCCGTCTAAACTCTTTTCTTCTTTTCAGAGTTGCTGTACGATGTTCTATGGGAGTCTGAAAGTGAAACTGGAAAAAGTCCATTTGCTTTTGACAAGTGCCGTTCCTCTCTGGACCTGTTCTGTTTTCCAAGCAAAGAACTAAACTTGTCTCAGTGTTAAGTTCTCTTTGGAGCCTTTCTCCTTCAGATGTAATAAAACTTTTAGTCTATCTAACTCTGTCAACCCCGACAAAATTATACACATGACATTGCTTATTATTATTATTACTCGTTGGGAAAGGTACACGGCCCTAAAAAATAAAGAACTGACAGAAAGGAAGTTGTGTGCGGCACATAGTGAAAACAATGGTTCTTTCAAGAAAATCATAAAAGTTCATGGATCCACGAAACACAAAATTTATTGTCCAGCATTAGCGATTCCTCTTGTCTTTTCAGCATGGAATGAGATCCTTAACAAAAACATATTATGGATGATGAGAATTGCCAAAGTGGCAAGTGGAAATATAGCCAAAAGGAAAAGAAACCGCTCACACCACAGAGCCGTACACTTGCATTATTTTATGCCGATTGTTTGTGTGTGTGTGTGTGCGGTTTGGAGTGGATATGCATTGCAAATAAACTTTGTTAAGTAGTTTGTTAACCGTTAGAACTCAGAACCGACCTCTAGAGTCACCAATACCGAAGAGTTTTGTCAGCTTTGTTAACATCAAATCAACGACTTTATGCGAAATAAATGGAATGCGAGTGGAAGAGTGGAACCCGTGTCAGTCCTAGTTCTTTTTATGACGCAAAATGCGTAAACTATTTACTTTTACAATGATTGCTTAAATGAAGTCAAGTCGGGAGAGGAAAACTCTTTCAATATTTTAAAGAATTTGCACAGAAATAAGACCTATCTTATAAGATGACAGGAAAGGAAGAAGTAAGGTGTGTTCATTTTAAAAGGAGAACGAGGAAGGTTATTGTTAAGGTTCATTTCAAATCTTGCATAAATGACAATGCAATATTCAATATTCAAATCAGGAATTATAAACTACAGTACTGTCTGAACGGCCTGTGTAAAACTCAAAATCGCAAAACCAAAGACTAAATTGCTTCTATCTAAAAATATTCCAGCGGTTTTGAAAACGGCCGGTAATACAGTTATTCCAAGTATCATATAACATAACCATAAGTTACATATAAGACGACTTCGTCTTCCTTTGACCCGGCTAGATTAATCTTTTAATGTAAAATATGCATCGTACAAGCATGCAAATAGGGAAGTTAGTTATCTACCTAAGGTACTACCACACATTAGACTATCACACAGGTATAGTTCAAACATCGAAGAACTCGAATACTATCAATCACAATCTGCCGACACGCCAAAGTGGATTCAAGTTACAAGACAAGGGATGGGGTAAGCATGCAACAATATGCCCATCATTGGCACTGTTGCTAGACTCTGCGTGTATTACTGTTCTATATGGAGACTTGACTTGACTCGAAAACTTAATGCATAGCGTTACTGCTGTGGTTTGCGTTTGCGCAGCCGCGGTTCGGTTTGCTTTGATTTTTTGTTCGAGTT
>JAHZMX010002759.1:0-13835 GCA_027743895.1 Seira musarum | reverse complement strand
GGTTTATTTAGTTTATTTAATTACCTCAAATTCGTGAGAAAAGACGTGACAATCATGAATCATGACGAATACATGGCCGAAACAAAAAACGTTTCATCTTCAATTTACAAAAAAAATACTGTTTTTACTCTGCCAACGCACAATTATCTCGTAGGCGCATACAAATGACTGTTTCCCATGTCATTAGACTTGCAAATTTGAAACGGCAATAGTAATTACTCATCTTCACTTTGCTTGCAATCTAATTGTAAGTCAAAAGGCCGGTTTTTTTTTATTTTGTTGTTTTTCATAGGTTTCATTATTTTTAAGTCTTTCTAATTTCTAAACAAATCTGGATTCATAAGAGACAAAAATGATGTTACGAAAAATGTAGCGATCAACGGTCAATAGTTAGTACCGTGTTTGAGAATTATTTGTATGAATGGACCAATCTTCGCTTAAAGCCGAAACGAGATATTACTGACATATTTATGTGGCAAATGCGATTACACAAATTAACTTTTGGAAATATTTTGTACTTCTCGAATTTCTTTCTGTTTAGTTTCAGCTGCACCATCATCGTCAGGAAAAGCATGCATGTGTTCAAGCATCATTTGCAAAAAAAGAGCAAGGAAAGACATTTACGATTATTTTATCATAATTAATCATGCCAATTTCTTGTAAGCATTTCTGAATCTTCCAGTACGGATTTTTCGTAATACAATAATTGCAAATTTCCATTCGCTCAAACTTCACTTCAAAAACATGTTTACGTGAACATAATTAACGTGATGACAAACTTGCTCCAAGTCGTTCTTTCTGCATTGTTTTCAAGATGAATGATTTTTTCAGGAGTATCATATGACCTGATCTGATGTCATTGAGTCGACTCTTATCTTTCTCCGTCTTTTATTTATTGCGGAAGTTTGGTATTGACGTATTTATAATCCTAGGAAATTACACTTGAAAATCTCTTTAGAAAGAAAGGATTACGTGGTAGACGAATGATCCGAATTTAAAAAAACGAAAGTTGACTTCCAAAACAGTGATCAAGCAAGTCATAAAATCCCATCTCAATTTTACAATTAATGTGTTAATCAGAATAACGACACCGTAAAATTGCAACACTTTGCTTTACTTGCGAGAGCACAAGGCAATTTAATGAACGGTTTTTTTTCATTTGTCGTCCCCGAAAGGAACCCATTCATATTTTCCATACATACGTTTATTGCATTCATATCCGTTTGAAAATGAAAAACAGTCTTTCTTCGCCCCATTAATACACTTTTTAATTGCAATTCTGTACCAATGCTGATATGGATATTGAATCAATAATTAAATTCGTCAATTACTTTTTTAATGTTTCCTCTGAAATGATTATGTCATTGAGACAAATCCGATCATTCATCAAGTGCGGTGTTCCACGCTTAAATTGAAGGGGTTGACAATCTTGAAGCTAAAGAGGATAAAAAGGGTGTTCCCGCTACATTCATGTTTCCATTCGTGCATTGATTGAAGAAAGGAAAAGTTGTCTGTGATTGCAATTGTGATTGTGAGTGAGTCATTGTCGCATTATCGGAAGGCAACTAATGCGAGAACATTTGGTAAATTACTATTTAAAATTGCACAATAAACTTTGTTCGAAGAAGAAAACAATTCGACTCTGACTATTGCCGCATTATCGGAAGGCAACTAATGCGAGAACATTTGGTAAATTACTATTTAAAATTGCACAATAAACTTTGTTCGAAGAAGAAAACAATTCGACTCTGACTTGTTGCAATTATTTACTTCGGTTGAATTTGAATTTGTAAAATTGTTTTGAACTTTTCATTCCAGAGCTGAGCTGACGTCATTTTACCAGTCATTAAAACGAGTCGAGTTGCATTTACAGATCGCACTTTCGACTTTCAATGCTGGGTACCGGGACTCTCGCATGTAATTCAATTCGTTTATAGTGGAGGTAGGTAAGTGAGTAACGCGTTTTATTTTTTTATAGAGTTGCTTTAGTGTTCCACAGTCGTTTTCTTCTGTTTTCCCCACACTAAAATTGCCTTAAAAAAGAAATGCCTTTCTGAAAATCGCTTTTCGAAAAAAGATTCGAATAATCCATAAAGCTTCAATTTGTGACAGAAAGACGTTTAAAAAAAGGTTTTATACGAAATGTAAATCTAATTCTGGTCATCTAACAGCGATCAGCAGTATAGTATGCTGATCGCTGGTCAACTAAAATTTGAATCAGTCATCATATGTAGTACATCAAATGTTCAACCGTATTAATGTTTAAGGTGTCACATTGCCCTCATCAAAATATATTAAATTACTTGCACGTATCGTTAGAAAAAATTAGAAAATGTTTTTGTCACATTGAGAAACTTATTGTTATAAATTCTTCATTCAGTTTCTAATCACTTCGCTGCTTCGGTAAATCAGAGGCAGATAGGAAGAAGTATACTTATTCTTATTACATTGGTTTTCTCAGTCATTTACACTACTTATGATTTTTTTCTTTCACAAATCGTAGGAGTAATGCTAATGCTAATCACAATGACAGCACGTTGAGCCCCGCATATAAATGTTTCCATTCTCCTTTCATTCTCATTCATTTGCCTTGGCATTCCACTACAATTCGCAAAATTTTTCCGTCCTACATAAAGAACAATAATAATTTCAGCTCAACTACGCTTTAGTTTAAAATGTCATTATTATCATCATCTTTCATTTGGATTCATGAAAATATTTTCGGAAATTCCAGAATGAGATAGCAGTGGGTCAATAGTGAAAAATGGAAACAGAAAACACTTTCAATATATTTCTAAGAAGAAGGGAATTCTTTTATTGTGCCTTTATTCTCTTGATGGAGATCCCCCTTCCTATAATGGGAGAACTTTCGAAGCCAACGATTGTATCCAATAGTGTTGGCGATCATTCTGTACGCTTTTACAACTGGTCAAGTTCCAGCATCTCACCATTCTTTGGGGTGACTGGAGAAAAAGGGACTACAGAAAGGGACATGTCCAACGATCCCTTGGATCCCTCCATACATCCGACAATGAGTTCGCCTTTGTTCCGACCGGTATTTACATCAATCAAGATGGGAGAGAGGCATTCTTACTCATATGTAGTCAATGCATCCACTCTTAGTCGGGTAAGTAGGAATATCCCGTAAAAATAATTCAATTTGTTGAATTGAAATAGGAAGGATCGTAATTGGCGTTCCAACATATTTTTTTTAAATATTTGAAACCAAAACAGTCGAATTCAAACTGCTGCAAGGTTTTTCCTTCAAAATAGAATCTTTCATTTTTACTTTTGTCCAAATTGTACGAAATTTATACATGAATTCCAGAAATAATGACTGAAATATTTTTTTTTAATTCGACCTTCTAAACGACATTTTTCAATTCAAACAGTGGCCTGCAATCCAGCTTCAGTTCTACGGGGAAACTGAGTCTACAGTACCAAACGCGTCTACTTCCTTGGAAGTGGAAGGGTTGTCCCTCCTCGTAACGGTCCACTGGCATGGTTCAATTCGGTCGTGGGAGATTCCTATACATTTGATAAACAGCACAGAGAAAGTTGTTGGAAAGGCAGACCGTTTTTCTGACTTGATCGTGGGAAAGACACTCTGGGACTATCCGGCCAAAAAGCCTACAAGACCTTGGAATCTCACAGTCGAATTCAGCATTGCAACTGATGCGCTTGTCTACTATAAATTGAGAATTGTTAGCCAAAAGAATTTCGATGTCCCGTAAGAAAACAATTATTCAACAAAATTTATACTAGGCAGTGTTTAACAATTCAATTTCAAAACTGTGAAGGGTTGGAGGATCAGTGGCCACACGAATTTCACCGACATCCCCGTCCTTCTTCCGATTCAAAACTACTCAAACGTCCTGGGAATACTTCTTCATTCATGTCGTCTCTGAGAGCAATGCTTGTGCTCTAATGATGATCCAACAGCCAAGGGTATCGGAATTTTTCGGATTTGTGAAATTTTTCAAGAAAATTTTTATAAAAGTGAAGTCCTGAATGTTAGGAAAAATAAGATCATTTTACCATTTTTCAGGGTCCATTCCTGGACCAGGACGAGAGCACATTGCAACTTCAGTACTCGGAAACATTTACATCTAAAACAGGTCTAACGATCCCGGTAAACAAAAAACTTTTAAAATTATTTTCTCTGAGAACCATGCAAAGTGCATAGTTATTTTGGATATTTTTATACAGACGTCTGACTTCCCCGAAGGCCTCCTCGTCGTTTTCATCCCATTCGAAAATGACGCAAAATGCCGAAGTCGCATTCGTTTCCAAAATAACACGGTTGAAGAGATAAATGAGCCATTTCGACAGAAAAGTCTGACCTTTCAAATTCGAGAGGCAAAGGCTCCCATCAAATTCTTGGCGCCTATGGTATTGCCTGTTTTGGTCTTTTTTCTCGTTAGTGTCATCGTTTTCACAATTCTATTTGCCTTCCACTATTACAAAATGTAAGGATTTACAGTTTCTATTATTAAAGCATTTCAAAAAAATCGATTGAAATATTAACTGTGATCCAATTAATGTCTTTAGCCGTCGCGTGAAGCCAGGCGAAGAAAAGACCGTTCTCCTTAGTCGTCCTTCGCATTGTCTGCAGTCGACGATCATGATCACGGATTTGATTACCATTGAGCCAAGCCGTGTTGTGGACCAGACAAGGCGCTATTGCAGAGCAATGCCAGTCACCTCCGCGTTTTATCTGGTGCCTGTGTTCCAGCTAATATTGACCTTCAGTAAAGTAAATGCTTTTGAATTAACAGCACAAAAAATGCGATTGGCTCAAAAGAAAATACAAATTTTATTATATTTTTTCCTCAGCAACTTCTGGAAACTGGCAATTTCGACATTTGCTATTTTAACCATTTCTGCTCCCACACGTGGGGTCGCCTCCACGATTTTAATCACATGTACTCCAATATTTGGTATATCCTCTTTGGAATACTGTTCATATGCGTGGTTTATCGTACGCCAAACAATTGACGGAGGCTCCAGCAGCCCCAGTACGTCATCATCCGAGAAGGAGGGGGTGGTTGCAATAAAAAATGGGAGCAGAAATCCTCTTCACAGAATTTTTCCGCGCTGTGAAACCAGAAGCGACCGTGGAGTGATGATGCACTTTGGTCTCCTCTACTCCATGGGCTATTCTTTGATTATGACTGGAGTTATGTCTGCTGGATATCATATCTGTCCAAATAAAAGCAACTTCCAGTTCGGTACGGCCAAGTTTAAAAAAAATAATTTAGCCTATGAAAGGTCGGGACTATAATTGACAAATTCATTTTTCACATTTATGCAGATACGGTTTTTCATGTACACCATTGCAGCCATTACGGTGGTAAACATTTACCAGTCCAGACATCCTGTTTATCTCAGCGCGTAAGACTAAAATTTAAAGTTATCTAATTTCTGGTGGGTAAGGTTTACGAGTAAAATTACTGAATCTTGTTCCACAGGAATTTCACTTTCACCGCCTTAGCACTGGTGACATGTATCACAGTTTTGGGTCTTGTCTGGGAGGAACTTATGATTCGTGTAGTCTTCTCCTTAATTCATTTACTATTTTTATTGCTATCCGTGCCAAAAGTGTGCTACAATGGATATATCAGAAGTAAGAAACTGTTATCAATTAAACAAGACAAGCAAAGCTCGATATACGTCTGGTGTATTTAAAGACATTGGTTGATTCTTAGAGGACGAAGTTCTCGTGGTCCATTGGTGGGCGGTGATGAAAATCCTCTGGACAAAATTTAAAGACGACTGGCGAAACAATCGTATTTGCGCGTTCCAACGAGGCATATGGCGTGATCCCTCCGACCTCACTGTTACAATCATCCCGGGTTCCGGTCGCCTAATCCTTCCAAGTTTCCTCATGATTATCAACATTGGAGCCATTGTTGCCATGTGGACCTTCTTAAAAAATGAAAATTTTGCGACGCAGGTGTTGTTCATTTGCGTGATGAATGGGTCGCTTTACACTATTTATTATAGCACGCTCAAAATTCTACACGGAGAATGCCGGAGCGTTCTCTGGATTCAGCCGGCGATTTACTTGGCCCTATCGTTTTTCTTGTGGGGCTTCGCTTTGTACTTTTTCTTTGATGAGGTAGCCTCTTGGGAAAATTCATTAATTAATCAGCCCAAGTCGACTATTCCAGTCTTTTAGATTACAAAAACTCATTTTGTACTTTTAGTTGCACTTACGGTTAGAACAGTTAGGTATAATTATATTGGGAAGGCCTTAAACAAAGATTTGACTGTGCGGTGATATGACAAGTGATATGAATGATATAAGAACTAGTGATAAATTATTTTTTAAAATATTTTATTTCATATTAAAAAATAACTATAAAAAAATTAAATGCTGGAGAAGCTTAATTGATATCAAATATCTACTTAAAATTATTATTAAATAAAATTTTATGAGAATATAAAATATCTATCAAGGCTGAATGATCCAACAAATACAGTGTTTTATTGAAACGAAGAAATAACACCCCGCGCTGATAATTGATAATATGATCTAAAGACAAATTTCGATTGTGCGTATCGTACTAATTTTATCCCTACCTTTCCTGTGCTTCGCTTTAATTATTATTCTCTCTATAGTGGATAAAATAGATCATTACCCTCGCGGCTACATGGATAAAACTAAATCTTCTACAAGGTTTTGTACGACTTGACTTGGTTTTATAGGTTTGCAATAATCGCAAGAATAAGTCAAGTCATGATGCTCCAAAGTTCGAACTAATTGAAAGAAAGTTTGTGGGAGGAAGAGAAAGTTTTTGCACGATGTGCAATAGTTTATCATGGATGACACGTACAATAAAAAAAAGAGTTGGTTCGCTGCGCTGAGTTTCGCCCACCATTTCGCTTTCGTGCTCTTTTCCATTTCTCCTAATTAAATTACTTTTTGGGAAATAGCAAGGAGCAAAAAGTTTGACAGGAAAAGGAAATAAATAAGTGTAGGGCGGATTTATTTATTAGACTATTGGCGAAAGGTAGAGAAGTATAGACGTCCCAAAGATGCAAGTGGAATGAAACCAACATTTGCCCAATTAATTTCCCAAAAAATTGTCAAGGCGCTATGCTACTACCTTTTCGTAAAAAATGGAGGGAAAGCCATAAAAAGGTGTCGCTTAAATCTAAAACTAACAGGCAATAAACAGTTCCAAGAATTATGTTCCCATATATACAAATAAACATCCACCAAAAGTCCGTTACAGCTTACAACCGCATGCATTCTCTTTAATTGGAAGAACATTGGAATCAAAACTGAAAACCTTGGAAACTTTTTCTGCTAAAATATGCAGCTGTCAGTTTACCCGGAGTTTTACGAGCTAGTATTGTACATAGGAACTTCAAATACACAATTAAAAAAATATTTCAATCCATTTTAATTTTCAATTTGGTCATGCATACACAGACATAACAATAATAGTTATAATTTAAATATAGATGCATAAATCAAGACTAACATTGTTAATTCTACCTTAAGGTAACATCACCTTCACGAAGCATGTTATAATACTTTTACTTCGTCATCGTCATTTTGGTGGTCGATGTAGGATTGACGTTCCGCGTCTTGAATGGCCACATCGTCTTCATCCTCGGAGCTGTCCTCCACAGGGTTATTAACTGAATCCTCGGTGTAAGTAAATTCACCGTTCAGCTTCAAGCAAATACTTGAGACGTTCTCCTTCGAAGCCAACTTTTTGAGTACCCCCAAAAAATACGAATCAATTGAAATGTCCTCAATATTCAATCGTACGTTACACAGTGGGCATCTCAGCTTAAATTTACGCCTATACGTATCCACAAAGGTAAATAAATCGAAGCAGTTCTGATGGGTGCATTTACAGCCTAAAACATTATCAGAAAAAATTAAATTTAGATTTAAAATTGAAGCACAGACATTCATGATATGATAACATAATTAATTTGTAAGAACTCCAAATTATTATTACAAAGTACTTCATTCAACTTACCCTTACTGGGCGACCTGATCCTCTTCTTTAAAATGGGGCACATGATTGACACGTCCATTGCTTCCGAAGCACAAATCGCATCACCATCTGTTAACATCTCATTCGTCTTGGAGACGGTTTTCTCCGTCGAAATGAAAGGATTATGTCTCACAACCCTACGACACAGGTCATGAGGGCTTACTGGTATATAGAAACCAGCAGTGAGAATGAAATTCTTCGGAGGATCTTCGGGCTGTTGAGGATCCTTATCGTTCCACTTGATTTCCAAAATATTATTAAGTTTGATCAACTTCATATCCAACTCCAATGGCTTGGAGTAATTCTTTCTATCGAACTCCATCCTGTCCGCAGCCAACTCCAGTTGTCGGCCGTTGATGAAGAGCTCAAGTCCCGGAGGAAACAAATCTTCATTGTATTCCTCATCCTCCGGAAGGTTTTCAGCCAAGCAGAACCTGATGAAGATCGTTGCATTTTCCCAACAATGCAGTAAATTAGCATGGTCCAGAGTCAAATAGAAAAAACACGTCATTGCCTGATCCCCGTCCGTCGACTTTGGATTCCTCACTGAAATTGAAAAAAAAAATATTCAAAAATCTTTACACGTACCTAGGTCATCGTCATGGAGATGTTCTCAGGAAGTCAATTCAAGACTTTTTATAAGGGTCAAAATTAATTGTAGCGCTGAAATTAGTTTCGGGATGTGTACCACAAAATGAAAAATTCGCTTTATTCCTGATTTTAGATTGAAATCTGTAAAAAATATGCAACAACTTACCCAAATCCTTCCTTGGAATGATTGTCATCAGGAAATCGTGAAAAGGCAGAGGCCATAACTTCGGCTCAAACACTTCCGGTGTAAGAGAGTTTACTATCGGCGGCGGCGCTTGCGCTTGGAGGGCAAGCTCCGAAACTTCCCCTGGAGAAATCGTCTTCTTCTTCTTGGTTTCTTTTTTAGAATCACTTTTTCTTTGCCTCTTCTTCTTAGGCTGCATATTTCTTCGAAATACTTAAAAAGCGATGTGGAAAAAAATTAAGCAATTTTTTTACCGAAATAAATGAAAAAATATTTATCAAAGATCCACACTAAATTTGCCACCACAGAACCATCAACTAGATGTAATGTATAGCAAAGCAAACCAATCACAATCATGTGACTCAGACTCACTTTTTGCAAAAAATAAAATAGTCGTCGAATTCGACTTGAAGGTGGTCAGAGTCTTGTTTCTCTGAAAAATACATGTTCCGCATGCCGCACCGCAAGTGCATGGTTACAGTTACAAGACATGAAGTGACACGTGACCTTATATTCTTATTCACATAGGTTAAATACATATATTAATTAATTTTTAAACTGATTCATAACTGTGACGTATGTTTGCCAGCTTAAAATCACTGAGGCGTCAAAATTGCTTAATAACGTTTCAGGACGAGGTCACTGATCAGTAAAAAAAAGAGATCCTCATTTCTGCTTTTTCAATGGATCATATAGCTCGTGATCAAGAGCAAGACTTTTATTATAAATATTTTGAATGTTTTTTAACTGTCAAATGCAGTGGGTGTTTAAAACACTTTTGAAAATGGAACAATATTTAATATGCCAATAAGCCAATTATTTCCTCTTCTGGTTTTAGGATTCGGTTCTAATGGTTTTCTGTATTAGGCCATTTTTGCCCGTTCATGAAATAGAACGTGAAGCAAAATTCTATGACATTGGGACTTTTTGAATTTTTGCGACCCAGTTTAAGCATGTTCGCTTTTAAATCGGGATGTGCCAAAAATAAAAAATTTCTGCAAGGTTGATGGTGCAGATCAAGAAAGGATATGCAATACGTTCAAGCAGAAAGTAATAAATAAAATCATGAACGCTTCATCAATCTTGAATTAATTAATATGCAAATAAGCTTTACTGCATTTTCTCGTATGAATATTTATTTGATCATAAAAATTCATCCGGTCCTCCTCTTTTTGTTAGTATTCGTAGAGTAATACCCGCCATTGCCTCATCATGGTCATTCAAAATTATATAAACCGAGGCATCGGGTAGACAAAAACCATCAGATTCTGTCCTTCGGATACGGTGGCATGACAATAATTTAATTTCAAGGAGAAAAATGGGCACGTTTTCATTCATTTTTGCGGTCGCATGCACTGGAATTTTTGGAGCTCTCGGAGAAAGTGGGAGTGTAAATAGTTTTTTAGTAAAAGAATTTTTTTTCGCATTTGTAATGTGTTTTATCGAGAGTTCGTGAACTTAACATTCACAAACCCGCCTGCACAGGTCCATAAAATTTTTGCCTTCATAATTTCATTTTAAATTATAATTGTTTTAAGGAAAAGCGCTCCATCATCATGGATTGGCTTGATCATTCCTCAAGTAGAACCCTGAAGCAGCAAGCAAATCGTCAGAGAATTGAGCATTACACAACGATTTCATTGGATAAAATTCTGGAAGTCATGGGGCCCGGTCTTCTACCAGTCCGTTTGATATTATCACTGATGCCATTCACTGCTCCAGCAATACCTTTAGCTGCTTGGGCGGAAGCTTATTATGAGGAAAGGCAGAAGGGCAATGATACTCAAAATCATCATTCATCAAATCATTCGGGTCAGACTCAAAATAGTATCCCGCAGATCAATGCGTACCTAGAAGGACAGAATGAACCGCTAAAGTGCAAGACGATTGTCCTTCCAAATTTGAAAGTGGCGTATGATAAGAAGAATGGAAAATGTGTGATGGCGGAATACAGAATTGGTAAGTGGATGGACGTAACCTTACCTAACAAGTACCTCTATTGACTTGAATAAGCCCTTTGTAAGTATTTTTGGAGGCGATGTAAGGTTGACTTTGTTTTTGTTCGATACGTTTTTAAGCTGGAGAGTATCACACATTAGAGAATAGAGAGGATAATGCCTCCACAACATCAAACGAAAAGAATCCGCACTACAAGACGATTCAACTTCCGGCTCTGGAACTACTTCTATTCCATGATGATAATAAGTGAAGGTTGAACCACCACAATCAACATCACCGAACAAGTTCAGATTCAGAAGTCGAAACAATATAAAAAATATTTGTATTTGACTTTGAAGTAGTTAAATAACAAGGTATATAGAAATAATACTAATGGTTAAATAAATACATTTTTGAGAAAGGAATGCGCAAGACAATCGACAGAAATCCCCTGTATAAATGAACTCTCCGTTCCATATAAAGTTCGTGCCTGAAAAAAAAGACATTTTAGTGATTGAAAAATATCAAAATAAATTGTTTATACTTTTATCATAATTATTTTCTTATCGAATACTCTCCCGGCAAAACACCGAACATAGACCATTTTTACTATTCTCATTCATCATCCCATTTTAGGCTCATGAAGCTACTCACAGACTTATCGTAGCCTCAATTCATAATGTTATTGCAATGTTACATTACTTATTGTTAGTCTTTTTCTCTTTTCCCAAAGGCATAGTCATCAATC
Organism: Seira musarum; assembly: GCA_027743895.1. Classification (NCBI taxonomy): domain Eukaryota; kingdom Metazoa; phylum Arthropoda; class Collembola; order Entomobryomorpha; family Entomobryidae; genus Seira; species Seira musarum. The sequence goes on along the minus strand of JAHZMX010002759.1, from coordinate 2,353 downwards.
TTTTTTGCATTTGGCAAAAGTAAAAGACGAAAGTTTAACTTTTTTTTATCAGCGCAGAAAACACAATAATTCATTTTTCTTCACCTTCTCTGTCAAAAGTCGGTGGGTTGGTGTCCCTCGTTCGCATTCAATAAGACATACACAAAAAAATCTGGAACAAGTAGACATAAAATCTTTCACTTTAGGAATGAAAAAGGCAAGGAGCGAGCGTTGAAGGAGCAAAATTGTATTTACATAATAATAAAAAAAAATCTTTCGTCGGCAAAGATGAAGCATCATCACAATAAGGGCGTGTGAAGAAGTTAAAGAAATAAGTGGACCATATGAAGGCGTAAAATGCGATTCACTGATTCAATTTAAAATTCTTAGAATGTTTATGCAATGTAAAGGCAATCTTGTGATTGTGAATTTGGTGAAGTGGGCCGTAAGACATCTTTTCCGCTTCAACAGCGTTTGCACATTTTTTTTAATCTTTCGCACATGTAGTTATTTTTAAGCAAATTCAGTTTATTCTGTAATGTCATGTTTCCAGTTCGAAGATTCCGATGATTGGCTCCTCAATATTTGTACGTCAAGTGGATACGGATAAGCATTAAATTCAATTTTTTATTTCAATCAATACAAAGAATTGCGAAAGTATTCCTTTTTCCTTAATCTTTGTTTGTATAACATTCAATATTGTTTCCCAGAAACAGATTTTTGAGTTAGAAATCCATATTTTTAGCCTTATTCCGTTGGCATTTCCCCAAGAACCTAAGAAAAAAAAACAGAAACTAAAACTAAAAGAATTTTTTCGCTTAGCTAGTAGCAGTTCTTTCAACTCGGAAAAGTTGGCTGGTACTGGAGCTACATCCCAAAAGTAAATGCAAACAAAATTCCCTTCATTCTTGTTTTCTTTCCTAAAAGCAGTAACAAAGCTGTGTTACAACTGTTTTAGATGCGTAGCTGACAAAAAACGGCATTTTAAATTTTTTGACAAATCTTTCATGTAAAATTTAATCCATTAATGGTTGCATACTTCAAGTGTTCATGTCATAACTGCACAAGTAAAACTCATTTTGCAGAAATGTCATCCTCAGTACCGAATCAGCCCAAATAGGTCTTGTGAGATTCAGGAGTATTTTTGTGGACGGACAGACGTATCAAAATAAATGCTAGCTGAAATGGCTCAACTAAACTAAGTAATAACGATTACCACTTGTTCACGTTCAAAATCCCATTATTTCCAAATTACAGCAAAGCACCATCTATATCTCGACTGTCCCAAAGAGGAAAAAACAGGATCTCTTCATTTTAGCGCTATACACTTTGGTCATTTATCTCATTTCCCGAAACCAAATGTGAGGTTCTCAAAGGATAAGAAAATTGTCGACCAGAGAGTTTGTCTTTACTTTCTAAAGAGGTTGTCCGCCTGAGTGAGTACTTCGCGTCTGTCTGGTCTGGTCTTTTGAGTGTAAACAAGATAAAGAGAGAAACGGGCTTCCGGCCAATCACAATAGCAAAGCAGCTTCAGCTCGCTTTCTCCAGCTTCACGTTCACTTGAGGGTAAACTAAACAAGGAGATGTGATATCATCAGTGTCAACGTGCTTTAGTTTGATATGGCTTGTTAAGTAAGTATACTCATTCCTTGGTACCCCTTTCTCTTTTTTTCTTGACTCTGGATATTTCACCATTGTTAGTGACACGTATATCTCTTTCGCTGCCTTTCTTTTTCTAAAAATCTGTTTCAAAAGAACCGGTTGCAGCGATAAGCTGCTTTCTTTCGTGACAAGTGACAATGGCGGTCGCAATTTAAAAGATAAAAGTATGTGTACAAAAAAAATAATAAAAAGCTTGATATACCGGGTCACGTACTTTTAGTTCGTGATGAAATAATTTCGTTTGTTTTATTTATTTAAAATTCGCTTTCTAAAGTAAGGAAGTATAAGAAATTGCTAGTTGTTTTTTTAATTAACTTGGATTGGATTGAATCCGTCGCCCTATTACATATGTATAACTCATATTAAAAATCGACAAAACATGAAAATTTCGATTATGAATTTCACCTGCTTTCCTAGATAAGGTTGCTTTAAAAAACATGAACGCTATACCGGAGGTAAATTAGATGTGTAAAATGGTCCAAAATATTTTTACATTACGTATACCAGTTTTCATGAACTGGTTTTAACTCATTTGCACCAGTTTTCACCTCATCCAAACACCATTTTTACTGGGAAGACAGAAGCCGCATTATACCTGCGGGCCATCTCTGCTTTAAAATCGTGTTCTACTTTCACAAACAAACACTAGAACAAGCACGGGTGAAAAAGAGACATGAATTGGCACTAATGCACTGGCTTTGGCACAGTCACA
>JAHZMX010002758.1:0-24342 GCA_027743895.1 Seira musarum | reverse complement strand
AAAAAAAAGAAACTTTTCCACTAAAAATCTTCACTGAGATTGCGAAGGGAAAGTTAATTTTTACCTTTGTTTTACTCCAAACTTAACCCTTTTGTACTTTCACAGATTTTTTCCTGGTTTTTCATCCGCTTATCCCAAACCAAACTTTCACTTTGTTTCCTGTGAAAGGTGTGGACACCGGAGAGCAGGGCAATGAGTTGCGCTGGAATATTTTCACAATATTATTTTGCAAAAACTTTTTTTTTCGACAAAAAAAAATCGAGGATAGATGAGAATAATACTTCGTCCGTCGCTAGATAAAGAACAACCTTGGGAAGTCTGCTATACAAATGACGGAAAGGGCAGATGAGTCTCTAAAGTACACTTACCATTTACTTACTTATTAATAATGTAGATCGTTTTTTAGCTATTCATGTACCAGAAAAGGGGGTAGGTATTATACTTTATGGTACAATAAAATCACGTAATATTTTAGAAAATAGGCGTTTTTTATTCTGTCTATAGCACTTTTTCTGGTAGGCTTTAAGCAAAAATATTTCGTACAAGAAATCAAAGTTCCTTTTCAATGAATCACAGAAGTAATGCGTCTACATAAGTATAGTGTAATTTTACGTTTTAATTCAGAAAAATAGTGATATAGTCATTTGCAGAATTTTTTACACTAGTCCTATGCACCAATAAATAGTTTGGGAGTACATCCGCCCTTTCTGTTTCTAATCTTTCTAATGGAATCAAGGAGAACTGATTTGATTGTGAATGAAACGCTCGCGTCAGAAAGACAGAATATCAGCCTTAGTCAACCAAAAATTGCAGTGTCGGACGGAAATGCAACGAAATGTTGAAAGAAGTCGAGGAGCGAACATATTTTTGCATGGGATTACACAATGTTAGATTCGGGCGATAATAAGTTTGAGCATGTCGAAAATAATGAATCTCATCGTCTTTACTTCACTGCAGTATCGCATCATCATCATCATGATCATCCACATTCATCAGTGTTCTTATTGCACTGCTATCATTCCAAAGATGTAGACTACACACACATTGTCTGGCTCTTTTCGAATGACATTTATATGACCTTCTCTTTCTATATCTGCTCCGGTGGATTCAACATTTTAATGCAGTGCACATTTTATATAACGTATAAAATCAAAAGAAGATTTCATACTTACTAGTAAAAGGACTTATAGTTAGTTTCCAAAAACTCATCTTATGATCATGATCACACCGATTTTTGTTTCACTGAAAATTAATATGTATGGGGAAAAGTCAAGTGCCAGTGGTAGAGCTGCCTTTCAACTTCCTTTTCTTGATGCATTGCATAATATTCCCCAAAGCATGAGAAAAACAATGGCAATCCTCCAACTCAAACATTTTTAATGAGGCTTTAGTGGGATGAAGATTCAGTATGCTCCATTTCAACTATGATATTAGTACGCCCGTCTTTTAAATTCATCCTTCAGTTATGCTTCGTTTGGCTTGCCGTGTCTAAGAGAACGATTGGAAGTAAATTAGTTTTCTTTGAGGGGAAGCAAATTACTTAGGTAAAATGTGAGCTTTATGCGGAGCACAGCATGTAGGCCAAAGAGATAAAAAACGTCAAAATGTTTGGACAAGAGAAAACGATCATGTCAGGGTGGCATAATATGCAAATTCGTTTATTATGGCACTCACGCGTGCAAGTAAATGCGCTACTGGCTACTTTCTTTGTATTATACAAACTTGATCGAAATTGTGAAGCTGGCACTTGTTTCATCGAGTAGGGTATTTGCCACCCATGTGTATACTCATTAACTTCATGCTTGAAGTTATTTAAGAAAATGCAAGGTCAGTTGAACGTTGATTGAAAGTTTATTTACGTTTTTATAATATGCCTAAATGGTGCTTTCGCTTTCAATGTTTTATAGTGTTTATTTTTTCTTGCGTCTGCATTTCTATTTTAGTTTCGTGAGGTATGGTGAAAAAATGAGAAAGTGTTGGAAAAATGAATAGCTTTAAGAATTACAAAGTTGTTAATTTTTCTTGTCAAATATACAGGTACTTTATTATTGACTCTCAATTTCATGTATGCAAATTACAATAAATTTTTATGCATTAAATTCTTACATTTTGTGACGTTTTTCTAAATTAAAACCATTTCTTTAATAGATTTACATACATAATACCAAACGGGAATAAACTTATTTTTTGAATGGTACGTTTTAGAGTAAGTAATGTATTAACAGTAAGTCAAGGTTTACAAATTATCTAAATTAGTTTTTTTATACCAGTCCGTCAACGCTACCACATTTGAGAAGTTGATTACATGAGGCAAATTTTACACATTAGGTGGTTATATAGTTTAGACGTTACCCGAGTTTTATCATACTGCTCGATTGATCGATAAGTACTTATGAATAAATACAGTTATGATTTAACTAATTTAAGGGCTTATCTATACTGCAGGCCTTTCGTTTTTTTCTGGTGATGATATCAGCAAAATAATTTTAATAAAGCACGTCTCTGTTGCTAAAATATCCATTTTTCTGAGCCATTTTAAGTTATTCCGTCAAGTCGAATTTCACGATGTACGCGTTGAATACTTAAGTAGTGTTAGAAAAAGGAGCAATTGATTGATAAAGCACAATGTTTCAAAAACGGCAAAATAATTTTAGTACGTAATACATTTAGCAACTTTTTTCTGTGGATTTTGTTTGCGGAATTCACTGGAAATGATCGTCTTCACAAGTAAACGTGATGATCGACCTCATTTTGACAACGAGGAGGGCCAGCCTCATTCCAGTTTCATCATCATAAGATTTTTTTTACAAAAATTCTCTGGATTTCTTTCCATCCGTAGCTGTTAAATACATATACCATAACATTCTAAATATTTCTCTTTTTTTTAGGTCATTTAGACTTGTAATGAGTTTTGTTTTTATATATAATTCTTTTTTATGAAAGAACCAGAACGAGTCCATCTTCATCTTCCTTCGTTAAAAATTTACATGATTTTCTTTCAGACCCTGAAACAATTTTATGACACTGTTTAAGGTAGCTTCTTCATTCAACCTCTTTTTGTTGATCAACTTTTTAATCTTAGGCGTCATCTCTTGATCTCATTATTTATAAAATTGACGAAGATATAAAACTCAATTGAGAGAAGCGCATCGTGTGTGTTATATAACTGAAAATTGTTCACCTGCAGTTTTCAACGGAAATTATAGAAACTTTTTTATATCCTGAGTTTGAAAATACCATAAGAATCTTTTTACGTTCTCATTTTCTATGTAATTGCAACAGCCAACGTTTTTTTAATATAACCAAAGTTCTACTGCAAACAGCTTAAACTACGAAGTAAGTACATACCAACTTTTGAAATGTCTGCGGATAAGAATTATTTTTAAAAAGTTAATCAAAACTAGAGTGCAATAATTCTGCGTGTATGAATGAACAAGGGATGACTTTTTCTAGGATCACAGACTATTTTATCATGGGTGAATGAAAATCTTTTACAACTACAAGTAACACCTCAGAAGAATCAAATAGCTAAAACTATTTGATAAAATGAAAACTTTGTAGAACATAAAATATCTCGTTATACTTGATAATACTTCGTCACTGTCATTTCTTGATGTCAATTTTTATGTAAATTTTCTTCTTTAAAAGTTAAACTATTCCTATTTTAATAAAATAATTAGCTCGTAGGATACAAAATGAATGATAGAGGATTTAATTTTAAAAATCGGTTCGCTTTAGATAAGTGTTAGTGGTTCGTTAGTACAGTCAGTGCTCTATGATGCATATATAAACAGGTATTTACTACATGAGCTACTTTCATCATCATTATTAAAATTATCATATCTGCTAAATAGAATACTTTGGTGTCTATTCTAATGGTTCTTAGAACGATTTGTACTACCATATATGTAGTTATCCTTGTGTGTATTTTTTAAATATTCTAACTTAATAATTGATAAAGATAACTCCTTAATGAACAAGAAAGGATCATCTCTAATACGGCTAAACTCATTTAATTTATTTGTATACGCTCAATAATATGTTTAGTATAGTCGATAATAGTATTTTTTCATTCAAAGTCTGTCTCTTGAATCTAACTTGCTTCTTAAAATCCTAAAAAAAGATAATGTTAGTCTTCCCTTCAGAATTCTATAAATCTAAGGCATGACTATGGTTAGGTAAGAATAATATGGTTTTAAAGCTATTTTTGATTGTTAGTAAAATAGAGATACATTAATACCAGGTACGATTCCATTATGGTAGTAATAATATAGTTTTACTTTGTCATTGAGTTGTCATTATGAATTGTTGAATGCATACTTAGGTATCTCCAAACCAAAACTGATGATCTACATACTTTAGTAGACAACATTAAATACCACCGATTTTTTCGGGCATCTCTGGTGGGTAAATTAATCATGAAACGATTGTAAAATACATCATCTTTCGCTATCAAAATCTCAGAAGTTTAGAACAAACTTGGACACACCCTATCTACCTAACATCTAGTATAATAACAGCCAAATATATTCTTTCACATCAAGTTCAATCCCTGAATTTTTTAAGTGTGACCATCAAACATCAATCCCCTTAAAGAAAATCGCCATTCAAAATTTGAGTAGACCAGTTATTGCTTCCGTAATACACCTTCGCCTTCTTCCTTCATTCAAATTTTCACGTTTGATTTAGTAAATGACTTCACAAGAACTAAAACCGCTTGTGTAACGAGTAATTTTTGACCCTTTACGATTTCATCACCAATCTTGTTTGTGTCAAGTTAATTTTCTTCAACAATTAAAATGAACCGAAAAGTAAACACGTAAAACAAAAGTAAAAGTAACATCTCGAAATTGACTTTGTAAGAATTTTTGTTTTGATCAGACATAATGTGTTGTTGTAACCAATCGAATGACGAATTAATCATTTGACTGTCAACTCTTGTGATGATTTGCACTTTTTGATACTCTATATAAAATAGACTTTCCTTACAAAACCCCGAACAAACTAAACCATGGAACCACTAGGCCTTCTCTGGGAGCAATGTGGATAAGTGTGTGAAGCTGAAGCCAAATGTGAAGGATGAAGAGCGGGTGGGGGAGCCCCTGGAGGAGGGGGCATGTTGGAAGAATTTGGATTTCCAGAGAATAGATATGATGAGTTGTCCATCATGTCATTATAGGTTTGCTGTTGAGCTCGGCTCTTCCCATGATATGGCATGTGTTGCGGAGGCTGAGGTGGCGGCGGTTGATGATGTGTGTATTGTGGGCCCGGTTGCCCTTGGATATGAGAATGGGATTGTGGTGGAAAGCTTACAGGAGTTGACTGATGTGACTGGTGTTGATGAGGCATCGGAGGAACATTCCCGTGTTGTTGATGAGGTGGCAGCGGTGGAGGCTGGCCACACATTTGAGGCGGATGTTGTTGATACTGGCCTCCAACACAAGGCGCTGTTGGCAGGCTCCTTCCTTGCGAGTCTAATCTCTGTGATTGTGATCTAGGCGGTGGTGGTGGAGGCATCATGTGAGACGACGACGTAGGGGCAGTAGTTTGATGTGGCGGTGGCGCACTTCCCGGGTTTGCTAAGCAGCTCCTGGTCGGTTCCGGTAGAGGGTGAACTCCGGGGTCTCCACCGTGGATGTGAGGCTGAGTATGCGATACACTGGGGTCTTGTTCAAGTGGCTTTGCGAATTTCACCTGCATTCTTGGAGATGAAGAGGAAGACGTAAATCCCCCACCCTTTTGCGGGTAAATTGTGATTACCTGTTGTTGTTGCTGACACTGGATATTTTGCTGCATTTCTCGAGCAGGAGGAACGGGAGATCGTTGATGAATATGATTTTGACTTTGATTTGTTTGCGTAATGTTCGGATCTACTGTGCTTCCCGGTTTCAAGTGATTCCCTACCTGGTGCCTTTGCGTCTGTTGATTATGCGGTTGTGGTAGAAAGTCACTAGGAATCTGCTGACAATGAGTATTTGAAACAGGTTGCTGCGTGCAGTTGGCCTGTTGCGAACTATGAAGAGCTTTGTTTCGAGGTGCAGGCGAAGGAGAATTTGTAAGTTTATTGTCTGAGTTTCCTGATTGTGCAAATTGGGGTTGAAATTGCGGCTGAACGTAAAAAGCAACATTTCTGGTAACGGATTGAGCATGGCCAAACACATGACCAGAGTCTTCGTAGATCAACTGGCGAACGTAAATAAATAGAAGGACCAAGTACACTAGAGACACCACAGTCATTACAATTAGCGCTACCAAGCTGTACACTTCTCCCAACCATTTGTTCGGAGGAGGTGTGGGCACTGGGTGAAAGTCGAGTTCCGAGCCTCCCTCACCGCCACCTTCGATTCCTCTGAGAACCTCCGAAGAGGAGCTGCCTCTCCCACCACTACCTCCTTGCCGACGACTATTGCTGCTATCAGAACTGCTTCCACCGGTGGCACTTGTTGGATATATATTTCCGCCTGGGTTTCGTGTAAGCTTTGGAAGATTTTCCGCATAATAGTTTTCCCCTGACAATGGATCGCCTGGTGAAGATGATCCTCCTGCATCTGCAATTGCAAAAATTGATAATTACATACCCTCCCAAAATATTTAGGTAGGATAAATAAATGATTTGACCAAACTTGCTACATTCGATGCTCTAGTTGTCTAATGTATGTATCACTTACCGTCCGTTGTAGTCACGTAATTGTCTGTTATAGACACGGGCAGAAAAGGGAATTGCCGGTATTCGTAGGTAGAAGCGGGGACAAATCTGAGAGTGTATAGAGCGACCAGGACAACGAGCTGAAGAAGAGAAAATCCGAGTGTGGCCCATCTTAAGATAATGAAGTACTCCTGAAAATACAACATCCCATAAATTCAACATTTATCCTCACTTTATTTTACGTAATGCCGTTCAAACAAAAGTCTCAAACCTTTTCAACGGAATGGAAAATCACGATTCCAAACGCCAAAAACAAGGTAATGTACGCCACGAAAGGCAGTAGGTATCCTGTAATACGATCCTTAATCACCTTGAAAAATATGCAGGAAATAAGAATTTGGACTCGGATCGAATTCTTTAAATCACGTATGATTACGATAGGTGTTAATTTATAAAGACTCACATCAGTTACGTTGAAGAATGTAAGGAAGGCCGTGACAATTACATAGCGTATGAACAGCAGAGCTCCGAGGGTCTACAACAAACCGTGGGGAAGACACATTTGAGATACAAGCGTTATTTTTGATACTTAAACAACCAACAAGTAACGATTGTCAATTTTCAACTTACGATATGAATACTTGCTCCGAAATATGCAGCACCACGAAGCGATGTGCAACACATTATTTAAATTTCCAAATCCGCCTTTTTGAGCGTCCAACTCATGCTTTTATTTTTATTATTCGACTGTTTAATATTTCCAAGAAAGATTTGCTTGTCTTGTCGAATAATGAATGAACGATTCAGAGAATCAACAATCCTTGATTCTCGGCTATAACTGTCCACCTTCCTATTTTTCATGGATTTTAGGATCAGGATTATCAAGATTGATGAAATGATCGGTTCCACACACTTAAAATAACTTTTGTGCGTTTTGAGTAATTCATAATTTCCCTGAGAAGAATACTGTAAACTTTAGAACATGAACAAAGGAACTCGATCCGAATTACGAATGAGAAAGAAAACCTTCAAACCAAAAACTTTCACTATTTTCACATTCACCACCATCCATTCTCTCAAGTATAATTTGTTTGCGTCACTTTCTTCAATTATATTTTCCAAAGAAGGCATCAGCGGTTGTCTGAGTCCATTATTATTCCGGTATAAAACAAAAAATCCAGCAATGCAAATATGCTATCTCAAAAGAAGTCCTTAAGAACTCAACTCATCAACACCACCACCGACCGTCGTCCTCCATTACTCCAGTTAAGAAAACATCTGGTCAATCTGGAATTAAGAGAAACATAAGTGGTATAAAAAATCGTTTCTCCCTAAAAAATAATAGGCAATCTCTTCCGTCACGAACCAACCAACCACTTATATTATACTAAGAAACGAGATCACAAAAAAATGAAGTAAGTAAAAGCATTCCATTCCTCGCGATCCCCATTTAGGGTAAGGAAACCGGACGGAGAAAAAAATAAATACACAACTCAACTCAACTTCAACCGCTGCTCGTCCGGCGACTAAAAAAACACCACATTGCGAATTTGCGTGTATACTCATCCAGCCTTTTCCTCCATAAGAAATAATTTTTCCTCTTGAAAAAAACTGTAATGGAACTAACGGTTTTTCACCAATATGGAAAGAAACTACACTCATACCTCATTAAAGACATAAGTACATGTGGAGGAAAGTCATTCTAATAAAACCATTTATTATCTCTCCACAATCCTTAATGAAACTAAATTGATTCCTCCTTTGGAAAAAGATAAGCTCAATTCAATTCAATGAAAAAAATGCATAGTACTAGTACTTTCATTTCATTCCTTCGTATGACGTCAGTCGACAATTATCGCAGAATTGATTTACGAATTCCAGCAGAGAGAATAATTCGAATTACTTTACAAGAAAAAGATTATTATTTTTTAACAAACGCAAACCCTATGTCTCTATATGTGTACAATTAAGTCTGTTGAGCTACCTCTCAATTTTGTAGGGAAAAAACGACAGACAGACACAATACGAAAAAATAACGAGGCCTGTTCAGCTCATTACTTATTGCTGTGTTGTTGAATAAAAACAATGTGCCACTTTCTTCACGCTATTGTATTGTATCGCCTTTTCTCTGTGAGGGATCAAAGGTGCGATTCGCTCTCATTTTTGTCACCTTTACGCTGATGATAGGCTCAGGAGAAGAAAAAAAGAGGGAGAGCTGCTCCAGGATTTATGATATAGGTAAAGGAATAAAAAAAGAGGTACAGCTATATGGGATTTTTCTTGTTTAATCGTTCGTCCCGTAAAAAGCGTATCAAAAGTAGAATCGATCTAACGTACCATACAGTATACGATTTCTTTTTTTTTCACTCTTTCACACAAGCCGCTGGAGAAAGGATTGAATTTTTCTCTTTTGGAGAGAAAAAAAACTTTTTTTTTCTCCTTTCTTCTTGAACTTCTTGTAGTGGTATGAAGAAGTAACAAAAAAAATAGCTGAAGTGTACTCGTTAGCAGACACCGAAATAGAGACGTATTATAAGTATAGTAATCGAGGAGTAAAAATATTTTAGTTTGAGGAAAAAGATGACGATGATGGTGATGGCGATGGCGATGATAAAGAGGAAGGGAAAGGGAATGCTACAATGGAACACATTATTATAATATTTTAATAAATAAAAAGGAACTAGGAAAAAGTGTTACGAAAAAGAAGAAGAAAAAATGAAGGCTTCAGTAGTATATGTAAGTATTAAAAGTATTAGTATTTTTTTAGTAAAGTCGAATAAGAATGTCCAAGCCAAATAATATTTGTAGGTAGAAAACGTAGTATATTATCGTATTACAGAAATGGTGTAGCAGTGAAAGCGGGTAACGAAAGACTGTTATTCCTTTTCAGGGATTTTCAGCGTGTTTCAAACGTGTGTCTACGTAAAATAAGTATTTTGTGGAAGGGAAAAAATGTGAGCAATGAAGAAAAAACTGAAGGTGCACTCGCATAGACAGTGCACATGTATGCAGTCCTCCTAGTCCTAGTCCTGAGACCTGAAAGAGATTTTTTTTTCTCTGTGGTATGGTGGTTGCTGGTGGTGAGGATGGTACATGTGTACAAGAAAAAAATGAGAGAATATTGTTATATCAAAGTTTTTGTTATTAGAATAATGATGATAATAATAATAAGTAAGGAGGAAAAAAAGGAGAACGCAGGAAATGGAATCTGGATCTTATTTTTAGATTACTTCTTGCTTCAATACTTTTCTTTCTCGTAGAAAAATGGGAAAAGAGGGGATCTTGATAGAGCTTATTGGAGTCAAAGATATATAGGCTTTATAAAAAATACTGGAGATTCCTTCGTGTGCTTATTTTGGCTAAGCCATTCTTTAATGCTGGTGGAAAAAACGGAATTAGCCCTGGAGAAGGGAAAAGAAGAAAGTTGGGAAGAGAAAGAGAAGGGGAAAGCAAGAGAAAGCTATATAGGACTGGAAAATGTGTTGACTTAACTTGGCCATGCCGTGCCATGCGATAGGCATAGGCATGCATGTATATTGGGAGAATGAAAAAGTATTATTATTATAGGGAAAGGAGCAAGGTCGACAATGCCTTGGAATGATGTTGTACATAACCTAAAACCCAGAGAGTATATTGAAGAAAGGTATGGGTATGGTATGAATGATCTGGACTGGACTCGACTGGAGTTTTTGGTGAGGCATTTCTTCTGTGATTGTGACGTGCGGTGGTGAGGATAGGATATGAGCAGAGAGGAGAAATAAAGGAAATGGGAAAAATACTTTAGTTTTTTGGAGCAGCGACGGTGACGGGATGTTCTTTTGCATAGCTTTCACTATTTCTTTCTGACTCCTTTTTTGGAAAATCTTGCACGCAAGTTGACGGGAAGAGATAGAATGGCGAGTAAATAGTAACGTCGTGGTCTGGAGAAAAAAAAATTATTGCATGACTGGAATGATGTAACTACAGCTGGGCTTAATGTTGTTGCTGCAGCCAAGTTAGCTGATTCCACGATTATACGTTGGAAACGACACTGCTCACGAATTACAAACTACATGAAATAAATTAAAATGAATGATCATGAAACACATCCATTTGAAATTTTATGATAAGCAAAAAAACTAAAACACGTTCTAACTTTCTCACGGAATACAATGGAACCTACATAAGAACAATCCCCATTACAATAAAGCCGTCTCAAAAACCCCCTATTTCTCTACTAAGGCTTCTTAAGGAAGTTAAAAATCTTCACTATGTGGCAACATGAGTTGTTTTATTTTTGATAGCTACAACATTCTTATGTTAGTTTTTCGTGGAGATGGTAAAAAAATGGGCTGTTCACATGGAGGAATTGCTCGATGTTCTTATGGAATTTGTTCTAGACAGGTTTCACTGTAATATACAAAGATAAGAATGCGAAAATTATATTAAGTATACACCTTTTTTATAGATGATAAAATGAGATGAGTGAAATATTAAATAAATTATTTTAATTTAATAAAAAATTAAAAGTTCATTGCTTTTTGTTTTGTTATATTGATTAAGTCAATCTCGAAAGTGTCAATTGTCTCTTAGTGTTTCAACTTCTTCTAGTGAGAACCTGAACGATAGCTAAGCATTATGAAAATTCTTGTAGGAGAAATTGGAATACTACTGAAATTAGACAGTTGTGTTGTAGTTGAAGCAAAAACAAAGTTTGTTTCACGCTCCATTGAATAAAGTTCTTTCTTATGCTTGCCATACGTTACCTTTGTTCACTTTTTGTGAATTCCACATTTCTCATCTTTTTAACTAAAGTTTTCTTCTTGTAGATTCTCATCTCGCATCCTCGTCGCTTCACTTTATGCCTGGTGAATTCTGATGTTCCAGATGTTGGCAAAAGAAAGTTGCTTGAAAAGTGAAAGATGTCTAATGATAAATATTTTATGCGCAGCTTGAAAATCTTTTAGCAGCCATGTGTAAAATATGATTATGGCTTGAGTGAGAAAAGCAGTAAAAATTAGATGGACAGAAATGGCAAAGAGACAAGGAAGAGGAAATTGATTGATGTTCTGATGACGCACATTGATTTCTCTTTTACGAATACCGAACGTGTTGTCTCAACATGGAATATTTATGCTGAAACATAGAGCAAGTCACTTACAAAATTTTGCCTTCCTTTAGAACATAGATAATTAAAATGAACTGCATACTTATAAGTAATCTAACAGCTCAAAGACAGGTTCTTCCCTATCCTAATACCTGCATGCGGTATGTTGGATTCAGCAGATTATTTTGAGGATATTCAATCCCTGCTTATAGAAATCATTTCTGTGTCATAGGAAAAAGACTACTACTAAAATTCATGAAAATGTGACAAAAATCGATACATAAAATTCGAATGCTTTGAATATGTTATTCGTAGTCTTAAATACTGGTAATTTCCCCTCCTAAAGAGTTCTTGTCAATGGCTGCAAAGTTGATAAGTAGATCTAGTCGTTCTACTAAAGTCGCGGACTCTTTCTTGAGAATCGCAAAAAAAAAAGATTTAGATAGAAAGTGTGTAGAGCTCAAGTGGTAGTAGTAGTATTATCACTGGAACTCATTATTGTGGGGGAATTATAACTTTATTCAACTTTCTGAAGCTTTCGATCAAAACTTTAATCTTCATAAAGCAAAAAAGAAGAAAAGAGAACAGTACACTCAAGTGATAGTATTGCTTAGACTATTGTCCTAATACGGTCTTCTTTGAGTGTTTTCATGGTGGCCACTGGCCACGACTTACTGATACTAAAACCTATTCAATGTAAGTGGAAGATGAGATGATTGGAACGATTATAGTGTTTCATGAGATAAGCAGTCCACAAAAAAATCTATGATGAAGTTATGCAAGATGTTTTATCGAGGCTTGATTTGAGATTGATGGTAGTTTGAGTTGATTGCTGCAAGATAGTGTGCATGATATATAATTAGGTATCATCGTGAGACGGTAACTCACAGTACTGAGGGGTTCTTAGCTTTTTGTTTAATCTCAAGTGTTTTAAAATTAATTTTGTAACCTCTTAACTTAAACATAAACTTAAATATCAATATCGGCAAATATTTTACTAGCAAGATAGAGTATATGATGATTCGAAATTAGCAAGATTCAAGTTCGTAGCAAGTTGCGTTCTAACTCTGCAATAAGACTGCACGAAGAAGTACGTATATATGCATGCATGAATAGGAAATCTGCTTACGAGTACATACTCAATGACTCACCTTCATTTTACGTAGAGATAAGTAATTCAAAATTCCTTTCTCCAAGTTTGTGTTTCGAAGTTGATGTTTTTTAATACATAATTATTGCATAAATATTGGATATTTTCAAAGCCAAGATTCAGTTCATATATAGTAGTACAGACCTCCATTTTTCACTTAGGTTAAGTTTGTCCTCGAAGAATATTATTAGCATGAGTCATATTGGAATAAAGGCATTGTAAACTAAGAGTAACATTGGTTGTCACAAGTTCTGAGGAAGTCATGTAAAGAAAAATGGAATTTTCAAAACATTGTTATTGATCTACATGATTCATCACATCACATCTTGGATGCATCCTGTTGGTGAGACTTACCAGATACAACATATATTTTACTTTTACGTATGAATTACAAACCAAGTTCATCAAATTCAAGAAACCCGTCCGTGACATGTTCGTTCTGATGGATTAAAAACGTTCCAAGGGCTATGAATTATCGGATGTGTTTTACTTTGAAACCACCGTAAAAAGTCTATTAGCTCGAAAATATGCGTTTTTAATTATACAAAGGAATTTAGCAAACTGTAAGCATTTGCATTAACAGGAATTTGAGTTTCCCGGTACAGAGATCATGGCTCCACGAAGCTACCTTTCCGCGAATATGTTTTTATTTCCTGTAGTTCATTAGTCCAGATACTAACATATTTGGCCAAAGAGCGTCTCTCAGAAAGGAAAATATTTTTGTCTACAATTTTCATGAAAAACATTACTGACGCAATTACTTATTTAAACATCTTGTCGTTGCGAGACATTTTCACGAAGCCAAAGTGGCGATTTTAAGAAAGTTCTTTATTGCTGAAAACTAACGTTTCTGTTGGTTAAACGCTTATCATCGGCTCGTATGTTTATTATCAAAAGGAAAAACGGGAGTACAATTATGTACATTTTTTTTGTTTGTTTGCTTTTAAAATATTTTGGAACACGTCTTTCAATTAGGCTACGTGCCCTAAAACTACGCTACCTAAGTAAATGAGAATGAGTAATGGTAGTGTAAAAACCGTTTTGGTAGAGTGTGAGTGATTCCCCGGCAGTTGAACTTTGCCTAGCTGGTATAAATAGTTCATGCCAGTAGTCTGAATTTCCTCAGAACCGAATTTCATGTTTCCGAGAGTTGAGGTGGCTGGCTTTGCTGGATTCAGATTGGACCATCTATTTTAATTTAGTTTATTTTTTGAACGTGGATCTCAAAAAGATATTGAATCAAATTATTACTGACATCATCAAAAATGAGTGGAAGTGTTTGTCTCATCGTTGAAAAAGTTAGAACACAAAAATCAATGAAATTCCTGATTTTACTCATTGTTGGTGCATTACTCATCGCAATTCCCATACTCATTTTGGTACTGGCAATAAGTGCAGAGTACCATTGCGATTGTGATAGGCTAAATCTTACTTCCGAACTTTCCGTACCCACAGTTAACGAGCACAGTCCTCCGTCTCCCCTTTCACCGACCGTTTTCAACTTTATGGAAATCAGGGACAGTTTTGCTATAGAATGGAATAAAGATTTCAGAAGCTGTGGGGTACCAAAAGATTCGTGTAGAAAGAGTGATATTTATGAGAGTAACAATCCGAAATGTAGATGTGATGAAAAATGCTTGAAGTATGGTGACTGCTGCGTATCAGTTTTGAAAAGAATAAAAAATATCCCGAACAACTCCTATTTCTTTGGATGTGAATTTTTGCCATTTGTGAATTCGGTAAGATGTATTACAATTCTCCATCAAATTCATCAACAACTAGGTTTCTTGTTCTTTTAAGGAATTGAATTTTTGCAGACAAAGGCAATACGAATGATCACAAAGTGTCCACTCTACTATCCAGAAAGCCTCAACAAAGAGTTTTGCGAGGAAGCACCATGGCATGAACCGGAAGCATCTTTAGAAGTTCCTGTAATTAATCTCAAGACGGGAGATATTTATCGTAATATTTATTGCGCTCGTTGTCACGCAGTTTCTAGAGAAGATATGTACCTTCGATATAACCTGAGCTGCAGCTTTGCGGCTCGTGAAATGAAAGAGTTTAAGAAAAACGTAATTTATAGGCGAGGGGAATATGTTTGGGAAGATAAGAAAAATGTGCTAAGGTATTGCTACCTTAGCCTGCCACATTTTCAGCCGGAAAAACTTAAGGACCTAGTTGGCGACATTCGGTATTGTAGTCCCTTCCATGTGGAAACATGTCCCATCGACTTAAGTTTTGAAGGCAATCGCGTCTATTATCGGCTCTGTTCAAGTTATACCCAGCATGTGACATTCTATGCAACAAGGGAGGACGGTAAAAGTGGATGGCATGTATTCAAAAATCCTCATTGCGCACGATGCAATTTTCCAGACATTAACATAACTGGCCCTAGACTTCAATGTGATCGACATCCAGGCAGTAAGTTTCATCAATCAATAATATATTTCTTTTTAAAAATACAAATTGTTTTAATTTTAGTCCAATATTCTCTTTTAGGATCGATCACGCTTCGTCCCCCTACGAAAAATGAGCCTTCGGTAATTACTACTAAAGCAAGTGACAGAAAGGGAGTCGTAAACTCCGTCATGGCCGATCCGGCAGAATTCTTAAACAAGTGCAATGACGCTGAAATTGTGGACTTTCTTGGGGAAAATTGCATTCCCAGAACCTGTTCTGAAGACTACGAAGTAACTACATATGGATCTTGTAATAAAAGGCATCGTCAAGAACTTTTCATTATGGTGGACGAAAATCAAAAGTCATTTTCAATATCACTGGGGCCATCGATAATGCAACATTTTTTTGTTATAATTTTAATTATTTACAAAATTATTGATGAGTGAATCAAAAATTGCGAACGAGACAACGAGAAGGTATTGTGATGATTGTGTCATGTGGAATGTGGAACAGGAAGGGTTTAAAACCTCCAGACTCTTAAATTCGCATGTCATACTTTGAGGATCAATTTGAACAAGATTTTCTATCCTTCCTTTTCCTAAGCACTGCTGGTCTCCATTTATGCTGGCTTTGAGCAGAAGTTTCCTGAGTGAGATTTACATCTTTTGCTGAAACTCTAAAAGTCATGAGTCTATACTATATTATATTTACGAACAGATTTACTTACATAACATCTCCGAATTACTCCTTTGATTGTTTTTTAAAACTTTATCCACTTTTACTTACAACTAGCTGGCACCGTTAGTTCGAATTCAATATGCCTAATGAGAGGGATCAGGTGGGTGCGGAATTGTTATTTAGCTCTATGAACCATTAAGATTTATTATCAGACAGGACTTTGCCGGTCAAGACCAAACGGAATACTACGCATGGTTGGAAGGGAAAATAAAAATCGTATATAGATATAAGTAGATGTACCTAAATAAGAATATTTCTAGCGGATTTTTGTCAATTTGATAAGCTTATGATTTTTGGTACCAAACAACGATTGGGAAAGCAACATGTAAAGCTTTTATCGAAAATAAATGTTTGCAAAAATGTTACATAATGATGAAGTTGAAGTGACTCTACATAAATATGAATGTAACAATTCCTTTTACATCTTCGACCTATCAATTTTTTTCGGGCATGCTCATAGATACTAATCATAGTAATGAGGTCAGGGTCAGGTTGCCACGCAATCGGTTCAGTTGCACTAATCAAAAGAAATCGAAACAAGAAGAGGAGGAAAGAATCATTTAAATTGAAGTCTCAAATGATATGAATGCTGATCAATTTAATTTATCATTGACCCAGAGTCTATCTGCATCCACAGGTCGTCCCATCCACAAGTAACTGCAACTGCTGGTAAGAATTTTAATTTTAACCAGCACTAACAATAAGCTTGGGTTTAAATGTTGGAGACAGTACAACACTTTTAACTCAACTCATAGTTCAAGATGGCTGACGATAATGAGGAAATCGAGATGGGAGATGAGGATGAAGGATCAATCATCTCCGAGTCGGAGGTAGAAACCCAAGGCAGTGTACCGCAAGTAGAGCCTGAGCCAACTCCAGCTCCACCACCTCCACCAGAACCGGAACCAGAACCAGAACCACAACTGGAACCCGCCCCGGAACCGGAACCGGAACCACCAGCCGGAGATGAGCTAGAAGAAGCGGACGGGGAACCGGAAACAGCATTGTCAAGTAAGTCTTTAACAAAAGTGGCATCTCAGCCTGGGGACACTTTAGTGACAGAGGACGAAGAGGCTGCTGCTGAGGAGGGTGGTGAAGGTGAAGCTGTCCCCACGGAAGAAGAACAAGCTGCTGAGGAAGAGGCAGCAGCAGAAGAGGAAGAGGAGGAAGAAGAAGAAGAAGTTGAAAAGGAACCTCCACGATACATTGAACCATTAGGTGAAGCGAATGAAGAAACTTTGGCACAGCTTGACTACAAATCTTGGATTCTAGAGAAAGAGTATCGCGAGGGCAAAATGGGACGATTGGGAATAGCAGAGGTGAAAGAAAAAAAAGTAGACGGGGGCAGCATGTTATACGAAGATTATCTCTACAAACACCGACAGCTAGAAAAGTATGGGGAAATAAGTACCTAATCAAAAAGATAAAAGATGCTGTTGACACCATTACATTCTTTTCACAAATTAAATAATATTCCCTTTCCTTAGACTTGATCGTAAAGTTCCATCGTACATGGCACTTGGTGATATAAGACTGAAGCCAGATGAAGTGAGTTTGCTATACTTAAAATATTCATTACGAGATGATGTGTCATTAATTAATCGATGGAATATGTTCCTATTTCAAAGCTGAAATACGAAGAGGAAAAATTCGTTCTTGGGAAAATGTTTCGGGATGTCCAAGATAACAAGGGATACATTCCCACTGCTGAAGGTCGCGAAAGTGAAATCAGCTTATGCTGTGCTGTGGAAGTGACCCAAACTCTGCCGAAAGAGCCGATGCCATGCTTCCAACTTCCTTCGAATGATGAAACTTCAGGAGGTGTGGAGCAAAGTACTTGCGTTGAAGACGCAGACACAAGAGCCGCTTGCATAGCAAAAATTACAAGTCCTACGGGAAAGGTCTATGAGTTTTCTTTCTCCGGAATGACCACTTTAAGTCTTCAGCCGGAATCTACCCCGTCAACAGTGGACACTTGTGGTGGAGGAAGTGCTGCACCACCAGCTCCAGCGGAAGATGGACAAGATCCATGCAGTGGTGGTGAAGGTGCAGCAGCAGAAGCAGGAGAAGAGGTTCCATGCACAGAAGAAGGGGAAGCGGAAGGTTGCAAAAAGTCCCTTTCTCTAACAACTCTAAAGGGAACCACAACAACTGTAGGAATGTCTGGAGCCGCATCGTCTAGGGGAAGTGCTCCAGGCACCTGTAGAATGAACTCTAACTGTGAATCCGAGATAGAAGCTGTTTGCAAGGCAGCGCGAAACGCAATGGCTATTTATGACACTCTAACAGGAAGCGACAATTTTCCTTGTAATCTAGGAGATAGAGAGGACACTGACGCTGGAGTTTGGTCTTGGTTATACCATCTTATTTATAAAATGGTACAATAAGACAAAACATAATTTTAAAGGGTTGATAGTGGTGCAATAACTGCAATTCTTAAATTCTTGTTGAAAGGTTCCAATCGAAAGGGACACCAACGGAAACCAAAACCAAGCCACAGTAGATGCGATTAACGCTGTCAGCAAGATGTTTGAGCCCCGTCCTGACGATCTCTAGTTTGTGGATGTGGATGCAGACAAAATTTTCATGTGACAAAATTCTTATAATTTTCTCCAAAATTTCTAAATTTGGAAATAAATCTGCAGTGGAATAAAATCTATTTTCTTTTGCAAATGATTAAAATTTCTATTAAAAAGCAGACAGGGGGCTCCAATTAACGAAAGATATTTTTAAAAATCACATCTCTCCTTCTGAAAAAGTTGTTGATATTATGGTCTCGGATATGATGATTGAGCAGCAATCTCCATGTTCATGTCTTTTTGGAAATTCGGCCTATGACGGGAAATCAACATATTATTCGGCATTTTTTTCAAACTGCATTGCAAACCATCCAGTTCACGAAATCAACTGAAAGCATTCTAATTTATGGCTAGCAGTCATGGACAATTACTTTTTACATGGTTTAAAAATAAGTAATTTAATTTTGATGTGACCCAAAGGCCTGATAGACGCACAGGTCGCACTGTGGCACAGACAAAGTCAACTCCATGAATCGACCATGTGCATTTGCAATGAGTTGTGTTGCACTGTACAGCACAAAGCAAAGATCTCCTTCTCTTCTACTCATATGCTGCTTAGTAGAAGATTTTTTTTTTGACAGAATATTATCCGGGAATTATAAGTTCTGCTCTGTCTCGTGTAAAACCTTATTTATTCCTCCAGTACTAGCTAGCTAACAGTAGTGACGAGAGAGATAATACGTTAAATAAATAAATAATAAACTCTGTTTTTAGTGATGTTCTTTTTATAAAAATAATTAAAGTTGAGAATGTGACAATTGATAACAAGGTAAAATAATAATATTAATACAAACTATTCTTACCTTTTGACTCTTGATAGAATCCTTTTGTTAAGTTTTGAGATCTAATCATCGTTTAATTGTAGTTGTAGACTTGACATTTTTATGTTGGTGCGAAGAAGTCGGCGACAAAGTAAAACCTGAGCTAAAATGGATCCAAGAGAGTTAAAACAGCTTTTGAAAGACGCGAAGGAGGGACTGAAAAAGAATGATTACATGGGTGCTGCTAAAGCTTGCAAGGTAATTTAATATTAAGCTTTAAGTTTGTAAATATAATGTACATAGGTACTAGTCAAAGTCATTTTTTGTGTTTGTTGTGTAGACCATTCTGAAGAAGGAACCCGATCATTATCAGGCCAACCTTTTGCTAGGTACCTCATTTCGGGAGCAAGGAAAGTACCAACAAGCATTGGAAGCTTACAAGAAGGCGACTCAAGTCGACGAGAATCAAGTGTATGCGTGGCAAGGTGTGATCTCAGTTTACGAAAAGCAGAACATAAAGGTCGGTTCGGATCTCCTGGATGCATACAAGAAGGTTGCGACTCATTTTGAAAAAGATGATAAGCAAAAGTATATCGAAAACACACTCAAACTTGCCAACATTCTGGTATCTCAAAATGATAATTCAAAGGCCATGAAAGTTATTGGCCGTTTAGCAAAAAGCTGTGGTTTGAATGTTCAAATAGCACAACTTCTGGTCCAATTGCTAAATACGACTACATCGGAAACAAGGTCAAAAGATGAAGATGAGTTGTACACTCAAGCCCTTGATGTTTTGGTGACCGAGACCCCTCAACCAGCAGAGGAAACATATAGGAAGTTTTTCTCTCAACTTTATAGGAATGGGTACTACGCCAAACTAGCGGATAGATGTGCAGCCATTCGGGATCAATGGAACCATTACTACTCACCAATGGAATGGATTTGTCGGCTTTATCTAGAATCCAAAATTGAAGATAACGTGATTAACGCGTGTGAAGGAATTGAAAAAATTACAGATAGGCTTTTCAAATTACATCCTTCAAGTCGTTACGGCTATTTTGCCAGAGGAAAATATTTGATCGAGAGTGCCTGTAGGTATGCAGAAGGCTTTAGTTGGATTGTCAACGCATTGGAATCGAGCTACAATTTGCATGCAGCAATGGTGTTGGTTCGTGGCAAATTAAAGTTTGGAGATTTCGAAGGTGCCCAAGAAGAAGCGTCAAAAGCTATTGCTAATTGTAACGACGACAAACTCGTGGAGAGGGCTACTTTTAAAACTTTATTCGAGCTTTTGTACTGGGAAGGTTTGATTGCTACGAACGAGACGGAGCTGGCTGAACAACAGAGACTAAAACTAGAAGAGGTTTTTAAAGACGACCCAGACAATTCAAATTGTGGTTTTATTTTTGGATCTTAGCATGAGAACTACTTTAAAAAAGAAACAGTGGGATGAGTTGGCCGACATTGTGTCTCGTATGGAGGTTTTGTCATCGTTAAACGGTCTACCTGCATGGAAGTTGGA
Source organism: Seira musarum (assembly GCA_027743895.1). Classification (NCBI taxonomy): domain Eukaryota; kingdom Metazoa; phylum Arthropoda; class Collembola; order Entomobryomorpha; family Entomobryidae; genus Seira; species Seira musarum. Next base: position 3,460 of record JAHZMX010002758.1, on the reverse strand, counting down.
TTTTTATAAAAGTATTCGAGATGCTGCGAAATGCGAAGATAAATTCAGCGTTCATCTAAATTCCTGCTTGCAAGTCCATAATAATGATGCAGATATGATGCTTGAATCCGGAATATTTCTCTTCGACCAACAGGAATATGAAGCAGCAGCTGAAATGTTTACACGTTTGGTTAGGACCAAGGAAGGAAGCAGTCATCCTCATACGTGGAAATACCTCGGTCTGTTGGCAAGTTTGGAAGGAGATCTTTCGAAAGCAATCAAGTACCTTAAAAAATCGTACGAGCTTAATTTAGATTCGGAAGTTGGGGCTTTATTAGCTGATGTTTATGAAGAAATTAGAGACCTTGAAGCCAAGAAGAAGCTGTTAAACGACGCTATCAAAAAAGTTCGAAAGACAAAGTCTAAGTGGGCTTGGGCAAGATTAGGACTTATGCAACTCCACGAGGGAAATCTGATCGAGGCTGTGGAGAGCTTGCAGTCAGCGATTCGCGTTGATTTAGAAGATGGTTTTCTTTGGGAGTCACTAGCAGACGCTTACTTTCATCGAGGTTCCCTTCAGGCAGCACTGAGATGCTACAAAAAAGCTATGGAGCTGGGAGTCGATCCAGTTTACTCAAAAATGCGAATCAGTGCAATTTTCCAATTTCTTGAGGAGGAAGATCAGTCAATAGCTGGCTTAAAAGAACTTTTAGATGAANTTTAGAAGATGGTTTTCTTTGGGAGTCACTAGCAGACGCTTACTTTCATCGAGGTTCCCTTCAGGCAGCACTGAGATGCTACAAAAAAGCTATGGAGCTGGGAGTCGATCCAGTTTACTCAAAAATGCGAATCAGTGCAATTTTCCAATTTCTTGAGGAGGAAGATCAGTCAATAGCTGGCTTAAAAGAACTTTTAGATGAAAATCCGAATAATTCCATGTTACACGTGGAACTAGCCAGACTCTATTGTTGGGTGGCATCTGAAAAGATTAAGGAAAATTTTGACAAAGGAGCTTTGTATGCGGTTGAGAAAGGTCTTGACTGCGCTGTTAAGGCAATACTCTTCACCACCACTTCCAAACCATTAATTCTTCCCTGGCTCATCATTGGCGATTTTTCTATTCTTCTTGGTGACTTGCCTGAGAACATGGACATTGACATTTTTGTACCTGCCTTGTTGTCACGAAGTTCCGAAAAATTAACTGCACAAGAGGAGATGCTGACATTAGAAACGGCTACGCTTTCCCAGTTTAAGGAAATCGGAACAAAAGCACTTCTTCAGGGTCTTCAAATCATGAACAACCTTTCTCAAAATCCTGGAACCGACATTCCTATTTCCAAAGAACTCTTTGGTTATGTTTACCACCAACTGGCCCTTTCATTCTACAAAAGAGCAATATCAATCTCCGAGGAAGAATCAAAAAGGCAGTGCTTGTTTACAGCTTTATCGTATGGAAAGAAAGCGGTTGCAAAAAGTCGGCAAAATTCAATTTACTGGAATACAGTTGGCCTAATTGCCTTTCGTCCTATCAGATGCTGCATTTGCTCAACATTGTTACATCAAGGCTCTTCAGGCTGATTCCAACAACGTTGTAGCGTGGGGGAATTTAGGAATGTTGTATTACGAGCAGGAAGCGTACCTCCTGGCTCATAAGGCGTTTGCTAAAGGTCAATCTGTTGCACCCATATATGCGAATAGTTGGATTGGCCAGGGACTTTGTGCAGAAGTTCTTCAATCCTCAGAAGCACCAGATTTATTTAGACATGCATGCCTTCTTAGACCACATCCCTTCGCCATTGCATCGTATGGGAACGCGATTTCCGATTTACTTTTAAAGTCTGAAGATGAATATGGCTCGGAAGAAGACTACCGGTACTTGACATCACATCTTTTAATTCGAATGGATGCTGTCACCCATTTGTACGACCTAATCAGCCGAATAGAATCCAGGGCACCATCTCCTCAAATTTATAACCTGAAGGGTATTGTAGCAGGTTGCAATGGTTTTCATCAGACAGCTCTGGAGTCTTTCAATCTGGCTTTGAACCTTCCGTCTTCAACCTCGCCGCTGTCAGACGAAGAACGGTTACAAATTCAGTCGAATAAAGTTTCATCTTTGGTCACAATGAAAAACTACAATGACGCGAAGGAGGAACTTACTACATTTCCATCATTGGATGTGGTTGGTTTGGTCAATGCTGCTCTCTCGTTGTACAAACTTGGAGACGCCGCTTCTGCTATCGAAATGTACCAGCGTGTTCTTACTGACCCGGAAGGAGAAAAGAAGAAGTCTGACGTTAAGATAGCGTTAGCTCTCCTGGTTAATTCAACGATGGGAGTAGACGCTGCAAAATCTATTTTGTTTGGAAAGGATATGATAAGAAATCCGCGTGCTTTACTTACCCTTGGTGCTATCGCAGTAACACAGAATGACCTCAACCTTCTACGAGCAGTCATTCATGAATTACAAGCGTATCGATGGACTCCGAAACTGGCACCAGATCTAGCTTTCATGCATGCGTGTTCCGAAATCCTTCAAAAGTCAACAAAAACAGCCGTGAAAGCGATTCTCAAGTTTATCCATATGTACCCCACAAATGCTAAACTTTACGCTTTGGCATGTCAGGTTCTGTTAACCTACAACTTGGAAAACTTTCACGTTTCCGTGCCCCGACATTTGGCTCTGTGCACTTTAAAAATTGCCAAGATAATTGGAACATCCAGGGAAGAGGCTCTCTTTGCTTCTAAGCACTCGGGAGTCGTTTCATTAACCTATTTAGTTGAATGCAACTATAAAGTCGCGATAATGGCGACACTCAAAGCTATCAAATGCTACCCAGAACAAAGGGACAATTGGGCTGTACTTGCTTGCTCTTATTGGATGGAATATAGTAAAACTAACAATAAAAAACTGTTACTGAATGTGATCAATATCTTGGATAGGGAAATAGAGTTAGGACGTTGTTCGCCTCGGATACATAATTGGATGTCTTCCTTTCGAGTTGAAATTGCAAAGTATTCTACTACTTCGTGATGAATTATCAACATTTCCAGACCGGATCAATGCAAAAAAATATTATTTATTACCTTCAGTTATAATTTTAAAGTTATCGTGAAGTTATACAAGTTTACTTAGTCATTGAAAATAACTGGTTAGGTAATTTTTATCTAGTCCAAATCTATCTTGCACAAGGGTCGTTTGCATGCACTTTTATTCTTAATGGTCTATTAGATTTAAATGTCTTTATCTCAGAATTATTATAGATATATTAATTAAAATATTTTAATCATGTCTTTCTTACAGTTAAGTGTAGTACAAATAGATACTACTGGAAGATTTATCAGGATATTAAAATATTTGTAAATGTAGACATTAAACTATTGAATTCGAGGGTCCAATAAATAAAATACTAAATTCGCAAGTATCTACGTTGAAACATGGCGCTTAGCATCTCCAACTGTCAAACGGTCGTGATCATTG
>JAHZMX010002757.1:0-11810 GCA_027743895.1 Seira musarum | reverse complement strand
AACTGGATTAAAAATAGATGTTGGATAAATCTAATATGCATTTTTGGAGAAAATGTATACACACATCTTTCCACTTTCAATGGTAAGATCAATTTTTTTTCTTTATTTTTATTCTTACAAGTTAAAACACTTATTCCAGCCACAATGAACTATGCAGCTGCTCCTTGTTCATCACTTTTGTGCGTGATCTTACGCGTTTCATGCAACCACAAACGCACTGTTGAATAATAATCGCCTACAAAAAAGCTAGCAAGACACAAAAGGCAAACTAGACAGTTTTTAAAATGCAAGCACGTGGTATGTAGGACTTTTTTAAAGACCTGAGGCAAGCACGACAGTAAACACGACAGATCTTTTCCTTGTTCATTTCTTCGAAAAAATCTCATGCCGGTATTTTATTAGAGGTTGGTCTAGAGTAGAGGATTTTTTGTGAGCGTTGTAAACGTTAGAAAGGTGTGTTGATCGTTAATTTATAATGCATCATGATCATGAATTTAACCGGTTAATATTACTGAATTTAATTAATTTTTTAGCGTGTGAAAAAAAACCATTCGAGATTACCTCCTTTGAGGAAATCAGCATTAACTATTATCTAAAAACGTGAGTAGTAATTAAATAGATGCATGTTAATTCCATTCATAACACTAAATTAATAACATTTTAGTTAAGATCGTAATCATAAATGCAGGAGGCATACCTTAAATGTTTTGAAAGAACTTTTTTTCTTTGAGACCGAACATGTTCTTTTGATGAGGTGGGAGTGTATTAATTTTCATTTTTGAAAGGAGAACTGGAAAATGAGGTGAATCCAAACACTTGCGTGTGCACTATACGCGTTACTTACGTGGGTTAAAGTGAAGTAGGCATGATCATGACTCATGACTTGAATATTCAACTAAAAAACGCTCAAATTAAAAGTCTTCACATGAAGACAGAGGACACGTCAGAATAATGGATAAAAACGTCACTTATTGATAGATGCTAGTCGCTTGGTCCCTTAAATGATCGGGTTTGACCTGGCCTGACAAATTACATTCTGTTTTCAACCTAAATTCCTTACACGTTTCGTCGTGATTAGTCCATCAAATTCAAATGAACTCCTTTGTTAAATCCGATAATTTGAAGTATAAATCCCTCATATCAATCAGCATTTGATAGTAGCCTCATGCATGCGTTACTTAACATTAACGGTGTTACAAAACATTAATGCTCACATTTGTCATTACCACTTAAGTGTCTTCCTGTACTTTACCCACTTTCTACATTGAAGCTCGCAAAATGCTAATGCTACTTTCATGTAAGTAAAACGAAATAGGTACTTTACCTTTTACAGGTGGTATGTACATACCTGTACTAAACCCAGCCCAGCCCACCTGCTTTTCCTACGATTACGACAAATAATAGTTCATTCATCCGCATCCGTCATATACTAAATAGAAGAAGGCTCATGATGGCAGGGACGTGGGCACTCATGTAATACCTATCTAAAACGTGGTACTAGTATTACTTAATGACAGCTGTCATATAGACACGCAACTTTAATGTATGCATGATTTCACCAGAAAAATAGCACTAATTTGAGTTCGATATGATATAATAAAATTATGTGTAAGTTTTTGCGTACGTACGATAATAGGATTCCTCTGATTTGAGTAATGCTATTTCATAAGTAGTCCAGAGGAAAGAGGAAGTCACCTTTTACGATCTAATTAGCTATTAGCGATTTTCCCCAGCATGCAAAATGGAATTATGCGTGTTCATGTTCTTTTTTAATGCTTCAACCATTCATATTCATAATGGGTCATTTGAACTTCACGATCGATCACATCAATTCGAGTCAGTCAGTTCTAGAGCTTCTACTCGTGCCACCCTCCTTCTTCTCCTCCTACGCCTGCTTAAAAACATGAACCACCTGCTCAATTGATGGCTTACGAAATGTCTTTCACTTCCACCCGTTTATTTTTGTCTCTGATGCTTAACAGAATTTTGTTATCTCGGTCTATTTATATCCCATCCAGAATGACACAATTTTACACCTTCATAAAGTGTAAAAACGTTGAACATGGGTAATGAAATGAGCTTTCTTATCGGTGCGTACTGATGTGTGCAAATATGTGTGACAGTGTGAGAGTGTGAAATAATCTTTTGCGTTTGAAGCGATTAACTCAAGTCTCATAAACATAAACGCGGAAGGCTATAAATACGAGAGTAATGATACTTAATTGCAAACTTTACGTCATTTCGTCAAAACGATTATCGAATTGATCTTATCCCACATTTCATTAATGAAGTCTGTAGACTTGAAAAGCGAGGATTGATGAATGGCCGCGATGGAGGATAATAATAACAATTGATGAGCTCAGCTCATTTAAAAAGTGTGTAAAAACAAAAACAAATAAAAAATGAAAAGATAATGTCATACATTTTCTTAGTCAAAGATTATGGCGATATTTTTGTGAAAAATAATTGCTATATTTACACACAATAAATGTGGCGCAAGGTATTTTATATACAAAGATGACACCGTATAAAGATGTTCTTTCTCATTCCATAAATCCTTCGACCAGGCAGGTTAGAGAAAGATAAAAGTAAAATGGGTAAGTAGGATTATCTCAGAATCAGTGTTAGCGCTGTTGCTGTTCTACAAAATTAAGATTTAGATTGATTTGATGCGATGACGGCCTTTTAAGAAAATCACACATTTCCATTTTGACACTGACTATTTATTCAGATTCATGACATCATCATGTATAGCCAATCCAATCGACTTAAATCACATGGGGCTCGGGACTGGGACGGGGATGAGTAATGACGGGAGGTTGTAAGGTTAATTCTTGGTTAGTCCCCCGCATCAGGATCATTATCATGATGATTAATGTTCCAAATCCAATCCACACGAGAGAAGTGGAGCATACATTACGATTACGACAATAGCAATTGAGTATGAGCAGTTGGTGAACAACAGAATATGCTATTCAAATATTTCATTTTTATGGGACACATTTCACCGTTTCGCATTAAAAAATTCGATACCTATTGACTGACTCGTGGCTAGGCTCGGCTCGACGGATGTTGACTTTGACATTGGTTCATCATCATTGTGCTTGGATACCTGGCCTGGTCTAAGTCATGGTCGTGCATCACTCGTTTACTGCGACGAATATGTGGGTAAAAGGTCACTTGCTACGTGTACAGTGCAAATACGTTATTTTAATCCTGACTGGGGAATCATCTGAAAAAGGAAAGTTTTTGTCGCGAGTCAATTTGAAACTTTGTGTTAGCATTAACTTCTCTTTTGTGCTGACCTTAATAAATAAAAAAATATCTTGTTTCACTCTTGCTGTTTCCTTCCGTCGTGGAATAAATAAGCAGATTAGGATAAAGTGTGTTACTGTGTACGGTACAGAACTGCGCAGTATTTAAGGTCACCACAAACATCTGCCATGAGATCCCAATACCTTTTATTGGTAATTGCGAATTTATGGTGCTACAATTTTATTATTTTCTCTTTTTTCGTGGCAAACACATTCCCTTTGTGTTCTACTTCCTTTCATTTTTTATGGGTATAGGATAAAATATGTTTAGTTTGAATCTCATTTCCTGCTGACTGACAAACTCATACTACATTTATATTTTGTTTGTTTTGCTAATTGCGACAAGAATAAATTTTGAATTGGATATTATAATTTCGATAATCTTCATATACTCGATACTGTTCTCGACTCGAGTTTTGCTATCAACATTATCATTAAAAAATTACTTTTACAGCAATACATGACACACGAATATGAATTTTTTTCTGAGCGGTTCACTAGGTCAAATGTGTGTTTTGCATTGAAAGAAAATCGTTTCGGACAAGTAAATTGGGAGAGGGACAAAGGCACGTCCGATATTTACTAAAGAGCCTCGTCCTGTGTGTCGTGTCAAAAAGTCAAAATCGTGTCTGAAATGTCAGGGAAAATATAAAAAGACTGAGAAGGATGATATGCAAAAATGCATTTTTTATGAAAATGCACATTTTTTCGGCACCAATAAGCTTCATATGAAGTGCCAGGCACTTCATTTCTAGGACGGGTAAATGAATGATACAATAACTGCCTGTAAAATGGATAAATACGAGATGTCCGAGTACGAATAATTCTACAAAAAAAACCAGTTGTTGTTGTTGTGAATTTTTTTACTAAGGAAATTGGGCAAGAAAGAAGAGAAGAGCGGAGCGAGAAAAGATGAAAAAATAAAAACCGGTAAAGGTTTTTTTTATATGCTAATGGCTCATTGTACCTGACAATAACGGACGGACGGAAAGAGGAAATTTATGAGATGCATGTGCATAATCTACCAAAGAACGATGAACGAAGTTCGGTTAAAATTATTTGGGAGGATGATACTGTTGTGAGTTGAGATGCAAGTTCCTCCTGGTATGGCTTTTCATGCTTCAATCATTAAAAACAACAAAAGACCCATGCCAGGCATACCCACTATAGGGAATAGCGAAATAGTGACAGTCAAACTTTTTCATTGTTCACTTCGACAGTCAGATAGGAATATGTACCTCCTTTCTCAGGATTTTAAATTAGCAGAGACTGTGAGCCGTTAGTTCATTCATTTAATGGTGTCAACAGTATTGATGGAGCATGATTCATAATAATTATTATCATCTTCCCCGGATTTGAACTTCGTATTGAATTCAAGTCATGTCTAAAATCACTACACTACAAAGGTGATAAGTAGGTAGTGTGCCTTTTGTCGTGTCAAAGTGGAGATGAGATTAGAGTGCATTACACCCCACAGATAATTATTATGATGACATGACATGATGATGTTTGTACAATAGCTCAAGTGTATAATTGCTAACTTAAACTTGACTGGTACAATGTCCGATAGATAGGTAGGAGCGGTGAAAATGAAGAGAAGGTTTTTTTTCTTTAGAGTTATTCTTGGCGAATAAGTGATGGCGGGAAAGAGGATGGGTCGGCAAGGGCGAATTTAAACTGTGCGTGGACCAACGTGAAATTCGTAGACAGAGGTGATAAAAAGTAACGATTGTCCTGATTATAGTAGTAGAGTAAAGATTGCTGAGTAAACATATCAATTATTGTTATAAACATACATATCAATTAAGCAATGGAAAACGTGAGAAATGTCTTTGTCGTGACGCGTGGTCAATAATAAATTGGAGAAAATGTCGCAAAAGATGGGAGAAACCCTTTCAAGTTCACAGTAAGTATGAAGATGTTCATGACTTGGTGATGGGCATTTTGGCATTTGGAATGAGAATGACACGACAATAAGTTCTTCATCTGAAAAAAAGTATCAGCTTTAGGTGCCATATCGCACCATTATCATTATTCCGATCGTCTATTCATGGTATCTTGCAAAAATGTGTCATACACGGAGAAAGTTTTCGTCTTTTACCTCCCCGCTGGTCTTCTTACATACGTAGCATCACCTCTATACTGTTATTATCCGCATCAGTAATTTTTTGTCATAAATTTTTATGCAAATATTTATGATTCGCATAGATCCAATGAAAATAAAATAAGTACATCCATCCATCCAATAAATCAAAATGTTTTTTTCCGCTCTCATAGCTAAAGTCCCGTCGCTTTGATGTAGTCGCATTCATATTTACCTCCCTTCAAATAAAAAATATGAAATGACTATATTTATATTAAGACTGTTGACGACGTTATTTTTTGCCGGCTTTGCTTTCTATTTTATTTGTTCCAATTGCCCATATCCCTCATCCCATAAATAATCTAAAAATATGGAGCGCGCAGTGCAGTGCAATTTTGTGGTCATTGAATCAAAGCGTCGCTGCAATTCTGTCGGGTATTTTTCTTTTCAAAGGAAAGTCATTTTTACCAGCATGCCATCAGAGGAAGGTTAAAAATAGGCTAATATTGATATATTGACGTTATTATGCGAACACCCGCAGAGACCGGTATACCATTATTAGATGAGGAACACACAGACTGAAAATTACTGTCGCTGTCACACATTCCTATGATTCCTCTATTGTTCTCACAGCAATATGCATACATCATTCATTCATTCCTTCTAGGTCTCCTCTATTTTTGTCCAAATTCAAGAAGTCTGCCATACATGCCATTTCTTTCGATATGCATTCCGTTTTTGTCATCTTCCACTTGTTTTGTTCTTGTTTCGTTTTGGCAAGCTCGTTAGATAACAGAAAAAACCTCCGCATGTCCAAAAAAATAGCTTCATGATTTAAATCTTTATGCAATGGTTCCTTCGTCCGTGAACCTAGAAGACATCATCGAATTAAACCAAATCTCTTTTTTATCGCTGCTTACCTTAAAGATCTGCAAATGAGATTTTAGTTTGTTTTTTAGCTAAACCAATTTGTTTTGACATTGCATTGTCTCGACTCGACTGCATCATCCTAACACACCTGCAATCTACAAAAAACTGTTTTTGATGATGGAGTACGAGTAAATCAGGCAGGCTGGTATTTTTACTTCATGCTTCACAATTAGACATGCATTTTACTTTACCAGTGCAAAAAAATGTTTGATCTGCTAAAAACTTAAACCAAGAAGAAGCGCTGAATTCTAATAAATTTTCATAGCTCATCTGTGTTAACGACTACAGCCGCAAAAATGCATTTGTTGGTTTCATTTTATTGTCATTATTTTATTCATGATCTTGTAATGAGACAGTCCAAATGCCATTTCTCACTTTGATCCACATTGCTGCCTGTTTTTCTTCTCAGCAGTATCAATATATTAGCTTAGTTTGTATGGCATTTCTTCAACTGGCCGGTTGTCAGAAAATTATTATTACTGTTTATCTTTATGTTCATTGTTAATACTTGTCTTGAGTCAAGTCTTGAGCTGTTTGGTCTCGATTTTCTTTTTCTACAGTTATCTTATGTGGTCTGGTCTGGCATGGTCAGTATTAAACCTTGTGATCCTTTGATAAATGATGAGATGAAGTTCAAAGAATTTTTTTCCTTTTGTGACTTGACTTGACCACTCTTTGTTTTTTGCGTATTGGATTGGATTGGACTTTGGCTTGGCTAGGGGCATGTACACAACTCATTTATCATCTCAATTTTTCTAAAATCCTTAAAAAATCAGGATCGCGTTTTGGTTTTACGCGTTAAAGAACTCTAATGGAATATTCTGCCACTGTATTACCGTGACCTAGAGCCAGAGCGATGAAATGGAAATGAATTACTGTAGAACTTGTATTTAATGTACTATACCAAAACATAAAAGATTGAGTATTAAGTAGAAAAAGAATCATATATGAACCAACTGAAGGGATTGAAATAACTATCAAGTAAATCTAGACTTTGATGGTCATTGCCTGAAGCTTTGTTTGTATCCTTCTGAGTAGGCTCTTTCTTATGATTTATTTAATAAGGTTAGGTTAGGGTAAATGTTTTTGTTTACAGTGATGGTGATGATGCACGGGATTGTGATTCAAAGAATGGTTCAATATTCAAGTTTACATGGCTATTACGTGATTTATGTTGTGGGAAAATTGAGAGTAAAATCTGGTTCTGGTTGAAGTTAAATCGGTCAATTGAATTTCATGCAAGATGAGTATGGCTTGGGTTCGCAGTGTGATGCACGTGTTTGTTTGGTTTGATGTCTTCCAAGCAATATTAAAGCAATCCGAGGTTTTTATTCATATATAGATTCATTCAAGTCCTCATCACAAATTTCTGTTCACTTGTTCCGGTTAGGATGGTAGTGTAGTTTGACGTTTTGTGATGCGGGTATAATTTACAAATAGTGAAAGTCATTTTTATGTACGATTTTTTATTCTAATTTCTACTTTAATTGTTAAAAATGTAAATTCACTTTCATCTTCCATCACCGCATTAAAGGAAGAATGGAATTCCATTACGTTAAACTTTTTACTACGCAATTTTTATTAAGTCATTTTTCACCCTGCATGATTTTAAACTACTACCAAAGTAAGTAGACTATGCCTATTTGCCATTATAGTTTCTAANGCAATCCGAGGTTTTTATTCATATATAGATTCATTCAAGTCCTCATCACAAATTTCTGTTCACTTGTTCCGGTTAGGATGGTAGTGTAGTTTGACGTTTTGTGATGCGGGTATAATTTACAAATAGTGAAAGTCATTTTTATGTACGATTTTTTATTCTAATTTCTACTTTAATTGTTAAAAATGTAAATTCACTTTCATCTTCCATCACCGCATTAAAGGAAGAATGGAATTCCATTACGTTAAACTTTTTACTACGCAATTTTTATTAAGTCATTTTTCACCCTGCATGATTTTAAACTACTACCAAAGTAAGTAGACTATGCCTATTTGCCATTATAGTTTCTAAAAATTTCCACGCGTAAAGCCGGCAAGCCGAATAAGAACAAAAATATGTATGCTTCATTCGTTTAGACGGTAAAAGGTTGAGTAAAGTTTTTATGAATAATTCAGTTATGTAAAAAATGAAGTATTCACTTAAGATCAAGATCTTCACGTCTCGCGTAAAGCCTGAACAAGAACAAAAATATGTATGCTTCATTCGTTTAGACGGTAAAAGGTTGAGTAAAGTTTTTATGAATAATTCAGTTATGTAAAAAATGAAGTATTCACTTAAGATCAAGATCTTCACGTCTTCTTACTTAATTTTTAAAATGCTTTTGGGATTGTTTCATCTGTGGTTCCTTATAAGCCAAAGCAGGCAGCTTTTTCCATAGTTTTCCTTGTTGTTTTCTTCTTACTTACACGATAAAGAATATGTATGTGTACCATGATATCCCACCGGTTCGTATTGTAAAAATGAAGATGTTTGATGTACTACATAGTTTTTTCGTAAAAGTACATAATGAAAACGAAAATTGTTACAACTTGAAAAATTTAAGTTCATAAACTTGTACTAATATAGTTTAGCCCAAGTTCGATGTTCGTTTTGTTTCATGATTTTATAGGCTAATTTAATTTAGTTTGGGAGTAAAAAATAAAAATCATAATAAATATTTATGTTAACGAAGGATGCGCCTCGGTTGATGAAATTAGATTTTACAGGCTTGTTTCCTCGCTTGCTCGCCCGACCGGACTAAACCTTCGTAGGTCATCATTTTTTTTCTACCTGAAATGAAGAACGTATTTAATAGCGTGGGCGTTCAGATAACGTCAGAATTTTTACATGTAATCTTAAAGGTGACGGTGACACAATAATACTTGATCTGGGGCTTCAACGTGCTTTTTCGCCTGACTGATGCACATCTACGATCTACCAAATACGTGATGTCATGCTATATTAGAGATGCTCAATTGATCACTACTAACTTTAGTTTATTTTAAAAGACTGTGATGGTGATGATCATGATGGAGATGAATGCATCAACAATATTTCTTTTTTGCATTAGACTTTGTTCCTAAACTGCACTCCTACTAACTCAACTCAGGTACGTATTTACTTGTCATCATCATCAGTCAAGCTTTTTAAGTGTGGCAAGCAACTCATAATTCTTTCGTCTTGCTTTGTTTGCTTCTTCTTACCTACTTCAACTTACAGCTTCATTCCATTAGGCTTTTTGTGTGTTCTCCTCTAGAATAATTTTTGTTTGACCAAAAGAATTTGCATTCATTTATTTTTATTTGGAAAAAACTAGTTACTAACTTCAACTTGGACTTGACTCATTCCATCTTTGTTCCTATATACTCATGTGATGTGTTTATGTATGACTTGACTTGGTATCATCATCAATGCGTAGCGTGTGCAAAATACTTTAGCTAGACTTTACCTTTAAAAAATGTCGTAGGTTGTAGAGTTGTAATTGAAAAGCGATTATGCAATAAAACCAAAAGATGCAGTTCATCATGTTTACATTACATGGCATGGCCCCTTAGCCTTGGCTTCTTTACCTTTTGATGAACGATCATTCATTGCTTGCTTTGGTAGTGCTTAAAAATGCAAAAAAAATACTGTTTTGTTCAATGTTTACCAACGGAATGCACATCATATTTATTAGATGATTTTGTGTCTCTGCCAAGAAATTATCAGTGGTTTAGTTTATTAATATGAATTACCATGTTTTATGTCGTTTTTTACGACGCGGATCTTAGTTATTCAAGAAGGCGACTTCATGCAAAAAAATATATAATTCCTTTAGAATGCAGGAAGGCTTACATGTACTTAAATGAGGTTTTGCTGTTTACTTTAAGGTTAAGTTTTAGGATACCGTTTCTTCAATGTAATCTGATTTACTTGGCTCAGCATTCCTCTACGAAAAGCACATCAAACCACGTGATGAAATGATAACGAAAATGATTTCAAGCTAGACCAAGTTAAGAATGCTTTACGCATTTTCATCTACGCATGAAGTTCATTCTGATGCATTCATTTCACGGATTAAGTAATAAAAATTGTAACATAAGTTTCATTTATTTTTGGGCTAGGGCGACTTTATGACTTTCTACCAATGCAAAGATTTCTTACATTAGATCTTGACTCTTGTGTCACGTTTCTCCTTCAAAATTTGCGTAGAAAATAGAAGATAAGGAAATTTTATTGCTTTTCCTTATCTCATCTCTTGGTTCGAAAGTACTATAGCCTTCTTGGCCATAGATGGATAGTCACCCATCTCACATGTGAGACGTAACTTTTTATTTGCTGATGAATGGGATAGATCCAATTTTTTATTACAAGGAATGAAATAAAATAGAATACTTTTTTATAAAAATCTGAGGATAGGACATTTGTACACGAACGAATACTAATATAGTTTTAGGCATTGGTCTCTTTGTGTCAGTCACAAAGAATAAGATTATCAGTTCATTTCATTATTCCCATCTCATCTCCTTCTTTAGACTGTGATGGAGGAGGGGAGTCTACAAAAATTGTTTTCTGTGCAGGATACAAAGTCTTGCTGACGCAGGAATCAATGAAAATGTCAAGGTGTAGCGTAAAAGGAATTATTATCGAATAAAAAAGGAGATGAGAGATGGAGATTTGGACTGACAACAAGACAAGATATCGCAGGAGGACATAGTGTCAAAAAAGCAGGAGCTTTAGCAAAGACGTTCCTATCAACAAGACAAGATATCGCAGGAGGACATAGTGTCAGAAAAAGCAGGAGCTTTAGCAAAGACGTTCCTCATTTTTTTTCAAAAGTTTTTGTTATGTTTACTGATGATACCATCAGATTTGAGATTACAATGCAGCAACTACTATTCTTATCCTGATTTGATGTCTCTTCAAAACTTCATTAACAAAATGGAACGTAACGGAGATGGGGAAAGGGAGGACATGAGAGTGCAACGAGAAAAGGGGAGGACGCACAATGACCTTCCTCGAATCCAAATATAAAAATGCAATTTTCTTTATTTGAAAAATTAATGAATGAATATAACTTCCCAAATGAAAAGCTGTTTAGATAAGTTGATGATAATGTAATGTGGCTCTGTGGTTGGTCTAGTCCCAAAATAGTGCTCGATGGATAGCTTCGTCACGACATAAGAAAAGAAGAGGACATAAATTTTTGAAAATGAATTTAAATTGTTCATGATTCTTCGATTTATACTTGTACCTCAGCCAAAAAAAGAAGCATTTTTTAATGATGGTGAAAGTACTTATGCATTTATGCCTTATTTGTGGAGATTGGTGAGATGCCCTTATTTCAAAGTGACATTTTTATTGTAGTTTCCTAATTAAAAAATCCCATTAACCGAGATGTTGACTAAAAATTCCTCTCATGCTCGATTTGCAAAATTCATTTGCAAGGTCCCTTATAGGTGTGCCCAATAAAGTTATCACATCAGCCAGTTACGAGCTGACAGCAAAATATAATCAGTCTGAC
>JAHZMX010002756.1:0-13965 GCA_027743895.1 Seira musarum | reverse complement strand
AGGATTTCTACTTCCTTTGCTTTTTTTCCTTTGAGTATTTTTATTTTTACTCTACATTCTTTCGATTCTTCAATATGTACCACCAAGAATAACAGTAACGCTGGAATTTGCAAAATTACTTATTCGCAATCAAATTAATATACTTTAAGTAGAAAAATAATTCCTTGTCGGACAGACAGATGGACAAACGGACATATTAAAACCTTATCTAACCCTTCTTCCATCCCTGAATATTTTTTTTGAATGCTGTGAAAAATAGGAACATTTTTGTTTTAAAAAATGCTTTCACTTCTATTATCAGAGAGGAACAGGACTGCCATTATAGTGGAAGCCAAGCCAAGCCAAAACTAGGAGAAGCAAAAGCACTATCACATCACATCATATCACCATCCACAATGAATCCACACGCTCTCTACTTCTACCAAAACTGCAAAAAACTTTTTTTTATCGCAATAACAGAACAGCAAGCTCAGCTCAAGCCAAAGTGAAAACTCCGTTATTTTACTTTTTTTTGGGAACGCAGCCAAAAAAATGGGAATGAGAAGACTAACCGACTACCTTGTTTGCAGCTTGCAGGGAAAGAAGAACAATGCATATAAAAATTCCTTAGGAATTTTCCAAGTGAAATACTTTTCGTACAAAAACTGGTACTGGTACAGGTTTTCGCTTCGCTGTTGTGTGGGATAACATAACAGTAGGCGGTTTCCTTTTGAGTGGTTCACACACGTTTTCTCATTCCCATTCTTTCATATCGTTTGTTCGTTCGTTCGTACCTCACTTTTTCTTCTGCTTTTGCTGTTAGCTGGCTGGATTGTGATTGTGAAATATAAAAAAAAAATATTCCTTTTGTGTTCCGACCCGACGGAATTATGTGTAGCAGTAACAATGCTCTTGATCCTATATATCATGTATTAAAAGAGTGTATAACATAACACTTTCTCCTTCGCTTTTTTTCAGAAGATTAAGTCATGCAAAATCTGAAATAAATACGTATGCATTTCATTTCGATTCATTTTTTAAAGAATTTTATTTCAAGTTTGAATTTTAAGATTTTTTTAATTGCAGAGTTGCAAAGGGGGAAAACGATCGAGTTGATGGGAAATATGGAGATTTTTCATTTTTGCAAAATTAATTTTAATTTTTTTTTAATGAGAAAAATTTTGATATGGCTATGCTTACAAGGGAAAATCCTTGAGTGTCCCGTGCACTTCCATATAAGATGTACATTTTCTAGATGAGTTTTTTATACAGATTACGGTGACACTTTAGGTTTTTTGTCTGAGATCCAAAGTAAGCGTAAATATTTATTTTTTACTAAAAAATGCGGATCAAATGAATAAAATATTTCTAGTTTTAAAACTGATCTATGTCGGAAATTGTGCTATAATATCTGGCATGTGATCAAATAGGAATAAATATTTTTTGTCGGTTAGACAAAAGCTGACTTTGGATTCGTAGTCAGCGTGAAAAACAAATATAGAAATTGAATGTCTTAAAATCTAACGCAAGCGAAGCAGAGCACTCAGGGATGTTCCCTTGTTAATATTGAGCATTGAAGAAAGATAAGTGGAAAAAATAAAGTGGGAAATACCAAAATTTCCCATCCATCATATTCAATATTCAATGGAGAAAATGTCCAGAAAGCTATATTTTGGGGTGATGTGAGATACATTAGTTTAGTAAATACTATTTGCTAAATAGTCAATGTTAATCAAGCACTTCTTTTAACGCCACTTTTGGACTGATCAAAGAACACTTTTGGACATTTTTTCCCACTGGGAAGCATATTCCTAAAAAGTGGGTAACTTCCCAATTTCCCATCCTTATTGTCTTATTCTTATCCTTAATTATTGCTGTGTTTCCATCTACCTATCGTCGCATTCGAATTCGATCGGACAGTCTAATGCCAAAATGCTGGCGTCCGCTCCGCTCTCACAAATGCTTATTAATCTTTGTAAAATCAGGACAGAAATTTGATTCCCAAGGTCAAATATTTCCCAATATTTCTCGAATAACAGTTTTTTCGTATGTTTTGAGCACCAATTAACAAAATTACTGATTACTGATTTGCATGACATTTCCTTAAATTTTGATTGCTGTAGCTCTATCACCTATCTCCATAAATAAAATTCCAATAGGCCCACCCCACCAAGTGCCGGCATTCATACTCAAACATGACTCATTTTCATTGGGGCAACTGGAGAATTCGCAAATAAAAACAATTGCATTTAATGAACTTGACTGGAATTCAAACTAATTTGATTCTCTACTTTCCCCTGTATCCATTCACCTCTACATCTACAAATGTTGAATGTAGTGGACTGGATTGGATGAGGATGATGATGATAATGATAGCGGCATGGCATGGCTTGGTTTGGTTGGGATGCCTTCCTGAACCCTGATGATGATGATCCCAAAAAAATCTAAACGAAACCAGGCCAAAGCAAAGCCAAAGAAGAAGGGAAAGGCAGACCAGACCACACCACACTCAACTCGACTCCTTTCGAAGTACCCAGCAAAACGAAACAAGATACCTTTTTATGCCCCATTGTGATATGGTGATAGTTGATGTTGAAGTGAAAATCCTCGGTAAAGGCAAAGGCTCACCATCCAAAATCCAGAGCCAATCCAATCCAGCTCATGTGCTTTCTCTTCTCTCCTTCTGAAGGTCTCGAGGAAAAAAAAATGAAGGTTGTAGAGTTGTGGGTGTATGGACTACGACTATGACTAGGCATCACGTGGTCGGGTTTTTCGCCCGGTATCTGCCACGGATCGAACTGGAAGAGGACAAGATGTGGATGTGCTAGAATTCCGACATTGTGTGGCATAAAAATAACGGATTATTCAGATTTCCCAAAACCTAAACATATTATGCTCCATCGAGGAATTCATTCGAAAACTATCAAGATTTTTTTTGCAGACGAATCCGTCATTTACAACAAATTATTTAAAAATCAGCACATACTATGTAGTATGTACAACATAGCTTGTTACATTCCTTTAGTTCTTATGCCTGTTTATAATGTAACGGATTTTTACTTGCCAATCTTGTCACGCAACCACGCAAGCCATAAGTAGGTATGTATCTTACGTTGCCCCAAGGAGGAGCTTGATTTCTATTAATTCATTTCGTCGAAATAAATTTTTTTTTAAATAAATTATTCATATGATTACGTCCGGTTTAACTGAATTCCACCACGGATTCTGTGTACCAATTAAAATGCAATAATTTTTTAGCGCTTTTTCCTTTCGAGGATCGATGGGAAATAGCAAATCCGTATCGACAGTTCGGCTAAGGCTAAAGCTAATCCTAATCCTCTTTATTTGATGTCTCGCTTATTTTTGTTTTTAAATTGAATTACCTAACACTTCATAATCAGTTAGAACTAGAAAGTTAACTGAATCCGTTATAGTACAATTACCTAAGCGGAAGTTGCAGGAACACAAATTGCGTTACATGAATCAAGATCATATCTCGTATTAAAAATTAATCACAGCAAAAATCATCTTAAAACAATAAGTTTTCATTGACATTTATTTTATTTTTAATATCTCATCTCATATCATTTTTTATATATAATAATATTTTCATTTTGAAGAAATCTAATGACAAAAAATGGCATTTTAATGTGAATAATTATGTCACCTCCATAACTTTAACACTTCTCTTGTTTGACTTTGACTATTTTACGTTTTCAAAAAAATAAATGGCATGAAAAATAGACCACGGCTACCACAGAAGTTTAAAAATTTCGTTTAAAGCTAAAGTAAGTTTAATTAAATTGAAGCTATTCTAGAAATGAGAAGGCAATGCAATATTAATACAAAACTATAGTACTACTTTCACTTTTTTACATAACTGATTTGATTTACATCTTCATCGAGGACAATTACAATTAATAATAATTATAATTAATTATTAAAGTATTACAGTCTATTATGTAATGAAATGCGTGAAGCATTAATTAAATTTTTTAAAAGTATTTTCTACGATGCTCGTACTCGTACGTACTTCCACCCAATTTAACTTCGATTCTTTCAAAAGGCCATTGGCGTTACTTTTTTTCTTTTTCAATTTTAAGTTGTCTTGTTATATCTGCGTAGGGAAAAGAAGACAGAAAGACGTTCCAAAAATACAAATAGACAATGGACAATTAATTACAATTACATTCTAAAAGTTGATTAATTCAAATTAACCACAACTCTTCCTATTTGAATATTTCCCAGATTCGATATTCGATACGAAGACAAAACTCAGAAGCTGCCGATTTCAAGCCTTTGCAAACCTGAAATTTCATTCTTTTACCTTTTTTTTCAGAAAAGTAATACAAAATTGTTGCTCAATCAAATAGGAAGAGTTTAATTCGTAGTCGATCAATCATGATCATCTCATTAATTAGTACCATTTGACGTTAAGAAGGTAATTAAATTCAACTCAACTTAAAATGAACAAAACAAAAATATTCAAAGCTTTTAGGTTTCATTTAAGATTTCTAAAGCTATCGTAGTTCAAATTAGTTTTGATTTGACAATTAACACAAGACAAGACAAAAGAATTAGTGAGTGGCACAGAATACAACAAAGGAACGGTGACAGTAACGACTTCGACTTCAATTTCAATTTAAAAAACAAAAGCATCATTTGATAATTTGACAAAATCACAAAACTCAAAGGGAATTGAGATTCACATGAAATAGCTACAAAAGAAAAAAACAAACATTGCAAATGTTATTTTAATTTTTTCATTGAAATTGAAACAAAAAATTTTGTTTGTAAAAAATAACGAACTATTATATTTTTAATACACTTTTGGACTTGCGTAATGTATCGTGCCTGACATGATATTTTGATTGAAAGAAAAATATTTCCTTGTGAAGTTTTTACTTTTTGAGAAGAGACATTCCTATTCCGACTAAAGCTCCTGCGAGAAGAACTCCTCCTCCTGCGATCGCTACTCCCTTCAAGGCGTCTGCAATTAAAAGGAGGGAAACAAAGGTCAAGATTAAGATTCCCGTCTTGCCCCAATTACAATAAATATTGTAGTTTTGAGTTTTGTGGAGTCTTTGAAGCTTTACCTGATTCCATGCTCTTTTTTATGGCCTTCTCTAACTCTTGGGCTTGTCGATTACCAGGTTCCATCTGGGAAAAATTAGAAAGATTTCCATTCATTCAAAAAAAATTCATGATTTCAAACTAACAGTCAATGATCGTGCGTGTGATTGTCGATTTAAATCGAAAAATCTGATACAAATGGAATTTAAAATGATTAAATAAATTAAATTAGGTTGGATTTGACATCTTTTACAAATCCGTTAATCTTACGAATGATTAAAGAGTGCAGCGATCAGAAATTACTTACGACACTACTTTTCTGTCAAAGTTGAATTATTTATTTATCACCCATCGCGAAATGGGACGCAAATGGAAAAGCTGCAATTTATCACTTCGGTTAAAGTTAATTAAAAACTACTTACTTGTAATAAAGCTTGGATGTATTTAAGAGCGGCGACATATTCCTTGAGCCTAGCATTTCCTACTGCTAAATAATAAAGATAATCTCGTTTATGCTGATGGTCTGCCGTTGACTCTGCAAAACCAAAAACCAATGAAAATTAATAATCACAATTTCTCTATTTCATAAAACAACTTGAACTAGAACAATATTTAGATAAATTGAGGTTCATCCCCAAAGATAGGACGAATCATAAGAAACGAGCTACGGTTTAAAAAAACGTCATGTCGTTAGTCTAGTCGTTAGGAACGTCTTGGAGGATATCTTACTTTGCATAAGCTGATCCAAGAAGAGGACACCTCTTTTAACATCTGAGAGAAGTCTGGAACGGACCTGCAACGAACCGGAGGCAACGACAATATTTTAACTCTTTCCATAACATTTAACTGTATCAAATAAACGGTTAAATTAAGCTCACCAGGCACCAAGCATACTGAAAGGTCGTGTCATCTGTGAGTTCACCTGCCTGCTTCTCAGCATTATACTTCTGCTCGAACTCCTACAAAAAATAATTATTTACCTAATTATTCCAATAAATTCCTTCACAATTCATAACCAAAGAAAAACAGCCACGTTCTTTCTTCTGAACTTTTTTTCGTACCTGAAGGTAATCATCTGACACGAAATCTGTGAGTACTTCCGCCATCTTCACTCGTCTACTCCGAAAACGTTAATTTTATGGCAATGAAGGCAATAAGGTCACTCTAGTCACTAGTCTTCGTCTGGTCACTTCAAAAATAATTAGAGGAATTATAGTTCCAAAAATTAATTCCACAGCCACAGCTGAAAGCTGGTAAGCACTTTCAATTTCAATAGATCAAATGATGATGAGTCACATAAATTACGATTTTACATTTTTATTACGATTGGGATGTCAACAAAAACGTTACGGAGAAATATCTTTTGTCCTTCTTGTTCCTTAGTCCACGAGTGATAAAGACCAAAAGATCCCGACTACCCGACATTCCAACACTTTAGGGAAGTCATCATCATTTCATCATCCCAAAAAATATCATCTGACTCTGACTAGTCTAGACTCGCCCCGTAAGAATACATGCGTTACAAGAGTCTCACTTCTCCCCATCTCTCTAGCTCGGAGGTCCAAATGATTTGTTTTGGACTCAAAAAATAGCTCAAGAGCAACAGCAAAAGCAACTGCTCAATACATAAATGCAAAGGAAAAAGTTTTAATAGTTCTTTGGGAAGTGAAATAATTTTTAATTAAAAATTGTTTATTATAGTTTTATAAAATTGTGAAGTAATTAAAAAATTAGGAAAAAATGACTACAGCAGCAAGGCCGACATTTGATCCAGCGAAAGGTGGTGGTGGAAGGGGGGAAAAGGACTTTTATAGTTTTATAAAATTGTGAAGTAATTAAAAAATTAGGAAAAAATGACTACAGCAGCAAGGCCGACATTTGATCCAGCGAAAGGTGGAGGTGGAAGGGGTGAGAAGGACTTGAGTGCGTTATCCAGACAATATTCCTCAAGGGATTTACCTTCACATACGAAATTAAAATACAGGTGAGATAATTATAACAATTGCAATTTAATTGATAAGCTAAGTAACTTCATTATTTATTGACGAGTGTGAGGTAGTTTAACGGATTAATTTGGTTTGGTTTTAGGGAGCCTGGACAAGGAACCACCGATGAATTCAAGGGAAAGGACCATCGCCGTGAGCTTGAGGAACGTGAACGCCAATCCCGTCGTGACAAGGAAAAGGTAACGTATTAACGGTCCAGTAACGGAATGTGTAATTATATAATCATTTTTGGTTTCGCTATTTTATTTGGACGCTTTGGAAATTAACGGAAATCCGTTTATTTTATTTCAGGAAGCATCCAGAGGTCGCATAGTCCCGCTTATTCGGGAACTGCTACCAAAAGTGATATGAAGGTATGCAGTGCAAATTGAATTATAAAATGAATTTATTTTTAATTAAGCTTGAAAAATACTTAAATGGTTTTCGTTTTTTCTAAATTTCAGGTGAAAAGAAGATGGGACGAGGATGTCGTATTCTAAGAATTGCGCTAGAGCTGATGATAAATCGAAAACAAAAGGATTCATTAACGACTGCCTTCGATCAGATTTCCACCGGAAGTTCATGGAAAAATATATTAAGTAGAATTTAATTGTCTTTATCTTGTTCCGCTATTCCTATTTTTATTAATTTCTTTGTGACATAAAAATAAACAGATAAATTCGAAATGTGTTTAGGTAGTTCAATTTCGTTTATCTTGATGATAATTTAATTAAGGTAATGTTTAAAATTAAGCTAAAGATATTACGGCCTCCTGGAGTGGACTGGACTGTAACGGTCAAATTGTTGTAAATTTTTTAGAGAAACCGTTATATTCTAAACTGGGCGAAGTGAGAGTCTGTTGTGCTGTGCGTAATATAAATAATTCATAAATTGATTTGATAATTTAATCTTTTCCGAACAATTATAGTATATCACTTTTATTATAATACTTTTTTTCTAATAAAAATCATCCATTTCAACTTCTTTCTCAGTTTCCTCAAAACTCCCTTTTTTATCGTTATTACTGGGACCGGTACCCTTCTGTAATGAAAACTGATTGGATAAAAATGATTGTGATTGTGATTGAAGTTGCTCTTGGTCTTCTGGTTGTCGCGTTCCACTTCCACTCCCTCTCGGTTCCTGATCCTCAGTAATTCCACTGAGAGAACTAGACTCCGCTACTGCTGGTTTCAGAGACAAATTCTGAAGAGAAAATTCCCCCGATGTGGCCGCATCCATTTCGTTTTGGTCAAGTGATTGAAATTGTGATTGTGACTGCGCTTTCTGTTTTTGTTTGGAGGTCGCCTTCGTCTTCTTCTTCCCTCCACCAGCTCCTCCACTTCCTCCATATTTCTTTTCAGCATCGATAAAAATCTGAAGCTTTTCTGACTGCTGCTTCATATCAGCCAAGTACTCTTTCCTGGATTTGAGGACACTGTCGATAAGGACGTTATGTTTCAAAGCGAGTTCCAAAGCCCTTTCCCAATTGCAACAAGTCATGTTTAGTTCCACAGCGTGTTGATAACGACCATTTTGGAGGAGTGTGGATTCCGCGTCTTGCATATTTCCCGAGAGGATTGAGAGGAGGGAACGGCGTGTAGGTTCATCTTGACTGTTTGTCTTGATGTCTTGAATGAAGAGAACTTTGTCGTAGAGACCGAGTTCGGAATAGCATTTCTCCGCTATTGAGAGATCCTGCTTTAGCGCCGCTAGACCGGCGGTGACGCCCCATGCGTACTTGCTCTATTTCATCGAAAAAGTCATTTTAAATCGCATTTTTTAATAAAAAAATATTTTCTTACATTAACATAACTGCAGATCCTCTTCGCCTCCATAAACTTCCCAACATTGCAATGTCGATGAATGTGGGCCATAAATGCGGACCCCGTTCCTACGACCAGGACACCATCCGCCTTCCGGATTGAGATGCGGTTCGAGTCAAAAACAAGGATTTCTGGAGATCGGCCCAAATCCCTGAAAAAACGAGATAATCTCATCATGCCCCATTCACAACCACAACGGACTTTGAGTGAGCTTACGATATCGTTTCCCTATCCTCCCAAGTGAAGTCCAACAATGTCGTATCCACATACAAAATCTGTGGATAATAATAAATCCTTAGCATCCCATCCCGAATGCAAGCGAGCATGGGTGCCTCCCGATGCCACATAATTGTGGAGATCATAGTGGCCAACAATTTCCTCTCACTAGGAGCTCCATACTTCCTCACGATCATAATTGATAAATCATTATTCTTATCCAGGATTGCCAATGTCCGATCCGTAGCGCCGGGGTACTCTTCCCTGGAAAGGGAAATAATTTTTGCGGAATGCTTCACTTTTATTTCCTGTTCCTGTTTTCCACTTGGGGGATCAAACATTCGAATGATCCTCCCATCCGTTTGGTCAATAAATGCGATAGTCTCCCCAGACATTGTTGCGGCGTCTCGACTAAGGAACTCGAGCTTCATTCCGGGCCAACGGATATTGGACATTGGGCGACCATCATATCTGCCGTTAGTAAAGTGAAAAATCCGTTATAAAAGTCGTTTGATTTTGATCTGACCTTGAATCTCGACTTACCCCCAAACGGAGACTGTGACGCCTCCACAAAGCACAAAATGTGAGGGGGATTGTAAAATCAAGCTGACTGCGTTGTTCTCCCGGAGCTCACAAATCGTAGGGGTGTTCACATTACTTACGTTGTAGAGGTAGAGTTGTGTGACCGTTATGCAAATCAGGTAACCGTGATCGAAAGACATTTTCACTACGCGATCCCTAAAGTCTAGGCGATCTTCCGTGTTGTTTGTGAACTCTGCTACGGTCACAGTCCTCCGGGAGGCTAGGGTCGCCTCGTAAGTTTTCCAGGAGACTTTTCTTTCAATTACACTTGCGAGGAATACGTGACCTGTGGCTCCAGCGCCTGCGAGTTGGGTCCCATCTGCACTCCAGCTTATGTTGTAGACGCTGCCGACCTTCGGTTTGTCGAGGAAGTGGGACCACTGCAAAAAATAAAAAAAAAGTTGAGACTCTGGCTCTGGTCGATAGTGGCGGTTATCTCAACTTACCCCATATCGATCACAAAGTCTGATTGTGTTGAAGCTCCCCACCGCAAACAGGTCTCCGGCGGGTGCCCACCCAATACTGGTGATGGGGTGAATGTGTTGCCCACTGGAGTAGATGGGCTTCCCCGCGGGATCCCAGACCTTATACCGGCAGTCCTCTCCTCCGGACACAATCAAACCGGAAGTGGTGCTGCTACATAAACAAAGAATGATCCCATCATGGGCCTTCCACCGAATCGATTGCTTCTTCTGTCCCGCTTGGGTTGGTTTGATGGCGATGAATTGCCCAACTGTGTGAACAACTGCACCACCATCGGGAGACCAGACAGCGCAGTATACGGGCTCCGAACATTGGTTTAAGGTTGTGCGTAGCATTCCAATACGTGACCAAACTTTGACGCAGCCGTCTTCTCCGGCGGTCACGATTTCCGAGCCGTCTGAGCTCCAGGAATCCAGAGAGGATTGCACCTTTGTGACCTTGTACGCTTTTCTCAATACGACCGCCACGTCCGAGGAGATGGAAATAACCGTCGGCGGCGATGATTAGGAGAAGATCACCTCCCTTCCTGGAGTTTGTGGAAGGTCCGGAGTTTGCTTTTGGGGGCCATGAAATGCCTAGGGGGAAAGATGAGAACCTCTGACGACTGGCCTGGCCGTTAATAGACTGTAATAAAAATTAACGGATTTATAATTTCTCACCTGTGGGGAACACATCCTGTCCCAGCTCAGTCACCTTCACGGTTTCATTTTTTCCCAAATTCCAAGCCAAAATTAGATGGTCATCACCCGCACTGTAAATCGTGTCACTACTGCTCCACGAAACCCCTGTGGCCACATCCGAATGACGTGATTTCGAATCCAAAGTGAACTTCAGTTTCATTCTTACTGAAGCCTTTCAAAAACTATTTAATTTTTTTAAAACTCAAATCCGTTATAATAAATACAATTACGTCACACTGACATTAAACTGACTTGATTTTACTGACCAAATCAGTCCGTCATTTATTTTATTTTTATATTTTGTGTAAGGGAAATGTTGTTGGTTACCTCGTTTCATAAAAGTCAAAACAAAGCATCTCCATGGCCAAGAGAATCGATCGGTTTTTTCTTCGGGAAACATGAGGAAGTGAAATGGACATGGGGATGCCATCTTCCAGTCCATGGCTGGAGCTGCATGGAAGGGGAAAAAGACTGGACTCCTGGAGAACGGTTTTTGCTTGCTTTTTTAAAAGCCAAGCTTCTTTGTTGTTTCATTTATGAAGAGATTAGATTAGATGCGGTAGAGATAAAACTGTAGGTTTGGAATTTTTAAAAATGGGTTTCCGATGTTTTTTTTGACACTTTTGAATTCGAATGACAAAAATATAATAATTTGTATTCTTCGTTGCATTAAAGACTGATCAGCTCACAATCAGAAAATTTAATGAATAATCATATCTGAAAATTCTTAAGCCTCTTCCCCGTTGCGTTGTTTGTCCATTCGTATTTAATTTACTGTAAATATGTCTAAAGAAGAGATATCTTGGGGCTACTTGAGACGTTCTCGTTCACCCATGCATTTAAATGTTTTAAGAGATTTCATTTTTAAAAAATGATAAATGCGTTACAAACGGAGGATCATTCCATATTTATATTTTATTATCAAAAAAGAAGAGGAGCATCTTTCACTGAACTTTTTTTTAAATTGGGAATCTTTACATAGGTTATTGGTAAAAAAAATCGGACATTTCATTGATTTGGACAAATCCGTTACTAATTCAATTCAAAAATAATTTCTTTAAAAGTCCGTTATTTTGTAATATCCTCAGATAACTCAAAGAACGACGTAGCTGAAAGGGTGAATACTGCTTAATGTCTGCTCCTTGCAATTCGACCAACGAACTCTGCGCATGAAAGGCATTGCAACGTGTTTGCATGAGAGTTTTGAAGAGACCTGTCTAATGAGATGTCACACGCCATATGTTCCATAAAAAACAATTTAACCGTCCACGGCTGTTGACGGTTAGCGAAATAAAAAAAATCACTAGCAATTATACTCATCCATTCAAAGGCTTTCGAAAGACCTATCACAAGACATATTTTGCAATGAAAAAAATTTCAACAACTTCCTACCGTTGACGGTTAAAAACTTCCAAACTTATTCAGTTTTTCTAGCTCTTTCGGATGAGCTCTTAAAAACCATATATGAAATGTAAAAAAATGTTCAACCGTTGACCCTGCCGTTAATAGTTGACCTAAAATTCTGAAAAAGTCTAGGTGTCTTCCCTAGCACGCCAGGAACCTGTGTTCCAAATTTAGGGTCAATCGGTGAAATTTTTCGAAAGTTATCATCTGCGCAGACGGACAGACACGCAGACAACCCAATCGAAATCAATACTCCGCTGATAACGTAAGCTCCGTCCGATAAACCTCATGTAAGAAATCCGTCACATGGAAGACCAATTTGTTTGTCCGTTTCATGATCATTTAAAATAACATATTTGAATTGGATTCTGGATTTTTTAAAATTTAAATTATGAGTCAGGATTATTTTTAACCAATCTGGCATAACTGACCACGACCACACAACCCCGAGGCCTAAGACGATCCGACTCAAAGGTGTAACTTTAATTACTAATTTACCATTAATGACATTAAAGAGTTTTAACAAAATTTTCAGCGATATATTTTCTTAATCATTATAATTATAATTGTAATAAATCAGATTAATTATGATGATAAGGCTAAAAAAATGTTTTGACCTAACATAAGCAATATCAAGACGGACAAACATCAGGAAAATTCCATTATGCGTCATAGTCATGAAAAGCCGTAGTAGACATAACCACAAACAATTATAATCAGTCGTTGTCGTTTCCCCATACCTCTGCTTTGGTCACTATTTTTAGTTCAACCCCAATCCAATCCAACCAAGTCAAGCTTGACCACCTTAACTTTTTCCTTTGGTTTAATGCTAATCCTATCATATTTGTAACTTTCAGCTTACAATCAGGTTAGAGTATAAACTCAATCGGTCTTTGCTCCAGTCTAAATCGTTTCCTGATTTCCTGTGAAAGTCTTTGGAATTGTTTGTAAAGCTTATGCGCCATGTCATATCTTTTGCAATCATCACAAAAATTGATTTCGTAATGAATTTCATTTCTACCGTATTCAATGTTGCCTTACTTTGGGGGCATTCTGACAATGAGTGAAACCTGTTGAAATCAAACGCTTTAGTCCAATCCAAAGTTATTTTACGATTTGCTTTCAATTCCTACACATTTAATCTTCGAATAAGATCGAGGATTCCGAGAATCTGTTCATCGACCATAACTTCGTTGATAACCCGAATCGCGAAACATCGCTTAAGCTTTTAAACTGTTTTTCTTCTTGTTATTTTGTGTAGAAACGTCAACTGGGTTAGCAACTTTGTTTTATTATCGTTCACTGTCAAAATTAAATTATCTTAATTAATTTCGCGTCAAATCTGACCTAACCTATTTTTATGACATCATCATATCATACCCATGCCATGTATGTTTGAGCGGAAATCGGAAATGAGCTTGAAACTGGCATCATGGCATCATTGTTTTTTTTTTTTTTTTTTTTTTTTTTTTGATTTCCAAAACTTATCAACTTTTTCAACATGGCCAAAACTGGAAACAAAATACTTACGATGACTTTATGCACTAATTCTAGATTTTTAATGCTTCAAGGTCACTTTATAGAAGGAGAAGTCTGAAGATCTAGACTGGAATTTGGAATTGGAATGTTTTGCTTTTCTCTTAAAATGACTTAAGTCAAATCTGTTTAATCTTAAATGTTTCTTTCCCAACCTTACAAAATTTTCTCGACGGCAAGACTTTTAAAGTTACTCAACTTAAA
>JAHZMX010002755.1:0-13298 GCA_027743895.1 Seira musarum | reverse complement strand
GAGGCGTTCATGCGTGGAAGATTTTGAAAATATGTATTGATGTTGATATTGATATTTTGAAGCGATTCATTCCTCAAAAATATTGATACAAGACAAGCTTATTGAATCTCAAATCTCGCTGGTTTTATAGTTAGTATAACCGAGAATCAGAGCTTATCACATAAACTTATGCATAATACATGGCGAATCTTCATAAAATGGATATTAACTGTTTTTTAGAGGATGGATGAAGGCATGTGGCCTGTCTTTCTACATACCGTACGTACGCACATCCTGTATTGCGTTTGGCAATATACGCACAATTATTTTTGTGCGTGAATGAATACGTAAATGTATGAGCTTGTCATGCCTATTCAATATCATCTCACCTTATAAGAAAACACTGTTTTTTTATTATTTGATTGAGTCAACTACAGCTACAGCTACTATAATAATAACTTTAACTTGAGCTGGTTGGTTATAGGGTGTACGTGTAAGCATATAAAAAAAGAATACAATTTACATGTAACCTTTGCCTTCGTTTGGCTTAATGACGACGTTAGTGTTGTTGATAGCTGCCAGTTGCCAGATGCGTTGAATAACACAATCATCATCATTATCATCATCAGCGAAACGAAAAAAGGAAGGAATTTGTACTTGGATTCCATACAATAAGCTTACACATCTTGAAAAAGAGGGAGAAAGAGAAGCGACACGTGTGTGTCCTAGCTTCTCTTCATCCTCGTTCATCTCAATTCTCTCGGGGAAAAATGGAATGATTGTATTTACAAAACTAACTTTTATTTTCAATTGCAATCCAATGCAACGAAAAAAAATGATGAGCTCAACTATATTATTGAGTGATAAATGACAAGCCAATTTTCATCGATGCAATAACAATAATGCCACGCATTTGCCCAATGATGCGAGATAAAATAAGTGATGTGGTTCTTTTAATTTGTATGTAGGCCACATGAGATCTGAGCAATGAATTGTTTAGTGACAAATTTTATTCAGGAAAAGTTGCTTTGATGATGTTCAATATGATGCCTACACTTATTGAATTGAATAGAATGAATTCAAGTTTGGCTCGGTAGCAGTGGCTTTAAGTGTAACTCATATCATGTGCCAGTTGGTGAAATATAATGTGCATTTATAAGGAATTTTCATTTTAGATTTTTATCGTTAATGACATATTGTCCTCAGTTTTATGACATGAGCTGGTATGCAATACTTTCAAATTGATTTTAATGCGTTGTTGAAAGCTTAACTCGTATTCGTATTTCGTGCAGATTACTACTATACGAAGTGAAATTTTGTTGTGGGGAAATACTTACACCAAACCTTTTTTTGACGTGTTGAGGTCATCATTGTGAAAAACTAACATATTTTTTATTCAAATGAATTCTAATATGAATCCCCCTTCCTCCACAGGTAAAGGCAGGTTTGGAAAGCGACCTCCTTCCTTCACAACCGAGCACGTAGGACCAGCAATAGACTCTGAAGACTCTGGTTTCGGGTGCGATTTTCAATCTTCCGAATCACAGCTTAGTTGGTCAAACGACGATTCAAAAATTGGAGGAGGCGGAGGTGGAGGAATCACAAACAGTACGAATTCCATCCATCAACCCATTTTCAGCCTAACATCTAGAACTCTAAGCAACAGTAATCTGAGTACAAGCAGTGGAATTTCTTCCACATCCACAACTTCATCGCCATCACCCACCACATTTACGGTTCCCCAGTTTTCTACATCATCCCCAGAGGTAAGAATAATTTTTTTCTTAATTAGCAGCGAATGGATTAATGGAATGCGTGTGCGTTGCGTATAATATATGCTCTTCTTGGCACTGCATTGGCATAATATTTTTCATCCAAGACAAGTTTTGCTTGAATTTGAACCGCTTTTGTAGCATGAAATTCCGACGAATTAATAGTAGCAGTAATTTCTTTGATTTCCTTATTTCATCGAATTCATATTCTAGAAGGGATTTTGTACAGTTCAACTTTTCTTATATGGAATTCATAAGGGGTTTTAGATCGCTTTGCATCTTGTTCCTGTACATATCAAAGCTGCCAAAAAGCTGATTCCCATGCGTTCGAGATCACATTATAGATATGCATATAGCAATAATACATTATGTATGCCTTCTTCCCCAAAAGAGCTACACAAATACAATCGTGAATACCGTCATGGCCAAACGAGAAACTCGCTAAGTTCAGGTATAAACTGGATTTTTCTGGATTTTGTTATTGCTGAAAAAAAAAACATTCGTAATTTGTAAATGCCTGAAAAAATGTACATACTTAATGCATTCAGTTCAACTTACCTATTCCTTTTTGTTCGGTGTATTTTGTTATTGCTGAAAAAAAAACATTCGTAATTTGTAAATGCCTGAAAAAATGTACATACTTAATGCATTCAGTTCAACTTACCTATTCCTTTTCGTTCGGTGTTGCCATTGCCTTGTAGCAATCACATCGTGTAGGTATAAAAATCATCATATCATATTAT
The DNA here is from genome assembly GCA_027743895.1 of Seira musarum. Classification (NCBI taxonomy): domain Eukaryota; kingdom Metazoa; phylum Arthropoda; class Collembola; order Entomobryomorpha; family Entomobryidae; genus Seira; species Seira musarum. The sequence goes on along the minus strand of JAHZMX010002755.1, from coordinate 10,804 downwards.
GCTGCGTATGATAAATGAATGATAGCCAAGATAGTTGTGAGATTATGATGATGAGAATCGATACTGATCAAATCTTTTTTCTGAAGGATTTGCATTTGCTGGTCACTTTTAATAGAACAGCGTTGGTTATGGTTCGCGAATCTATTTTTGGATGTTATAAAATGAAGGGAATTGCATATTAAAAAATTGATAAACTTTTTTTCTGAGAAATTTGCTGGACAATATACCATATAATCATTCCCTTTTTTACCTTCATTTCCAGTTGAAATTACTTCTATTTGAGTTATGAAGGGTTGCAGTTGTCAATTGTGAACGAAGAGGAGGAGAAAGACTACATAAATGCATCTAAGTGAGCAGGAATTATTTAAGTAAGAGTCCCATTAAATATACTTACAGTTTCGTAACCAGATATTGGGCTGAATAAAAGCTTCTGATGATGATGGTGATGACGATGATGATACATGATTAGGATGTTTGACCGTATCATAGCCATATTCAAGTCGATATAATATCGGATTTAATTCGAAGCTTTCATTTTATTCATTCAATGTTCATAATAACCAATGTTTTAGACTGACTACTATAAGAGAAGTTAGAAGAAACCTGTCGTTTATTTAAGTAATAAAAACTTGGTTTGTTCGTATCGTGTCGATACGATACGATGTCGTGTTCATGTCCTCGCAGCTCTTTGTATGATTGTTCTCTTACTCCCTGGGTCTTTGGAGAGAGAGAGATCTGGTCTTCTTAAAGTACTTATGTCTGAGCTTATCCAAAAGCAAACGAGTCAAATATTATCTTTCCTCATTACATCCATCTACTCTGAAGAGTAAATGAACAGAAAGGGCAAAGTTCACTTTTTTTGGGCATGTACATAATAGCTGGCCTGGTATTTGAATAGGGATTTATTCTGTGAAAGTAACTTATTGAAGCATAAAAAATGTTACTATGCATATATCCCAATTTAGAAGTAGCAAAATGCAATTGTAGGTATAGGGAAATGACAAGTAAAGCAAATTGCTCGTAATTGGAGCCATGTTATATAGGTATTCTTAAGCTTTAGTATTCGATTCACATAGCTTCATTACTTAAGTTTGTCACATAAAGAGAGAGAAAAAAAATTAAGCTGAACATTGGCTTGGAACTTGGAATTGATGTCTCAAGTCAAACATTTACTTATAATGCATTGAACGAAATCTCTTGTGCGATTGGCTGAATAGCGAGAGCAATTACTTGTGAACCCAATAAAATTGAGCAATTAGTAAAACCTGCGAATTCCCGAACGGTAATAAAGGAGGAGAAACGTGATATATACTCGGAATATTGGCCTGAGAGTGCCAACAGCCGCCATTTTTAATGTGCGTATTGATAATGTTTGATGAGATGTCGAAATGTAAATGTGACTTTTCAAATATAAACGATATGATCAGATTAACAAATTTTTGAAGCAAAGTTGTTGAACTTTTGAGTATGCACATGATATTCCAGCACATAATTGCAATGATATGAAATGGATGTCGAGGTGATTTGATTTTGTACTTGATTTACAACTTATCGTAAGGCTTTTGGAAAGAATCAATCGTGGAAGTTGTGGGCGTTCAGTTTGAAACGCAGTATGTCAATCTTAAACAGCAGTATTTATTAATCATTTATCACAGATCTCTGGCTTTGATTGTAAAATTGTGAAACTGGCACAAGTACAGTGTACGACACGATCACGGGGCAATAGGAGATGATGATAATGCTACAGCTCATCATCTTCATCCTCATTAAGGTTTTGTGACATCAGGTCGCATTCAATCACATGCCATCTAGTAGTAACTTAACAAAATGCTGAAGCTGCACTAATCATTCAACTTTATTTTTTTTAAAACTTAATGGCCGTAGAATGTAGTGCGCTTCTTGTTTCACATGCGTTAAAACAGGGAGAGCTTCTTGTCAGCTTTGATCGATCGATTGAAAAAGTTGAATCCAGAGATTTCTACGCATTAAATCAAACTGGCTTAAATCAAGATATTTTTTTTCAAAATGAGCATAATATTTTCAAGTAGCATTTTTTGTCAAGTGGATCCTACTAATACCTTGGGTGGTTAACCTTCAAAATCCACTCCTGATCTGATCAGATACGATACGATATGCATGCATTTGCTTTCATGTATCATATCCATTTTCGCATACAATCGCAATCAGGCCAGGCCATGCATACAGTTCAAAATGAAACCTTGATTTTAAAAGATTAATCCGTCATCATCACAATGATTATGTAATGCTGTACATTCCATCGTACACAAAATAAACAGTTTCGATGGCCTACATAATTTAGTCGTACGAAATATTTAATTTGTAAGTGTACATTTCATACTTAAACATGACAGCTTACATTATTACATCTCAGCTCTCAAAGATGTGAAGCGAAGACCAAAAACATGGTTGCAATGTCATTGTTTGCGTATTTCTACCAGGAATAGGAATTGCTACATTTATAGTCCCACTTCAATAAAGATTCCCTGTCACTTTTTCATGAGCTTATTGTTCTTCTTGCTGAGTTTCGTGATGTAAGGCTCGTGCAGTCTTATTTTTTTGCTAATGCGATGAGCGACATAAATTTTTCCTCCCAAAATAGGGATTATGATGAGAGGAGGCTCACAATTTTTATATCAAATAATATAACAATCTCACCAATTCGGAGAAATTATAATATAATAGCGTCCTCAGGTGTCTTTTTGGTTGTGTTTCTGAATGTGATATGTATAGGAAAATGTAAGTAAGTTAGCACAAGTTCTTTATGGCTGATTGTTCATTGTTCCTCTCCAACTTGGATTTTCCTTATTGCTCACTTGAGCTTGATAAAATACAGTAATTTGTTCGTTTCTCATTCTCTTCCGATTCTCACTGTTTATATTCAGTGTCACCCTTACATAACTAGCCTTCACTCTCGCCTTGAATAAGAGAAGGAGGAAGACGGAAACGGCAATATGTGAACATGTACAGCATTTTTTATGTGCTATGATATTACAGACATTGCATATAAAATTGATAAGCCTAAACACTGCACCTTTCTTCCCATAATTGAGATAAATGATAATGAAGACATCCTATTCCATTCCAAAAAGTTGAAAAAAATGAAACATTTATTTCTTGTTTCATTTATGGTTTTTGGTTACCTACTCGTCTCGACTGGACTGGACTGGACTTCCCTTACCAGCGCAACTTAAAAATGTTGCCCATTCATTAACTCATTGTACGGTTCGATTTACGTCAGAACATTTTTTTCTCCTGATTTTAATGGCTTGAGTCGTCATGTAAGAATGTGACATCATTGCGTACAACTTCTTATGTTTTAACTGGCCTAGCTTTTTGCTTTTTGGTTAGGGTTACCTACCGATTCTTGTACGAACTGGCTATTTTTGCCGAGAACATGAATTTTGTCACAGCCCAACACAATCCAATCCCAATGACACGAATAATGTGGGTCGGCAAAGGCGATATCACGAAAATTCTGGTGAGTGTGTATCGTCACCGTCAGAACACGCTATAAAAATAAAAATAATCGAACTTTGTGATTTGATCACTTTGTTGACTCATGATTAGCGATGGCATTAAAAACCTGCACGAAACGAGTTTTGTTTGGTAATTTAATGCAAAGTATAAACAAAGTTTTATGAGGATGATCATGATCATGACGAAGAGTTGAAAAACACCTACAAATTCGACACAAAAACATACATAAAATAGAGAAAAATATATTTTGATGAAAGTTTTGCCAGTGTACCTATCAAGGGCTTTCTCATTTTCAAAAACATTATAATGAAGCTTGAGTTGCGAAATAAATAGAAACTAATTATACGAATTTCAGTGTGTTTATAAAAACTTGTTAAAACTGGAAATGGAGTATCATTTTTCTACAAAGTAGCAAATGCAACAGGCAACGTGACTTACCCTGTTGAAAATTTCAGCATTTCATTTCCATGTTCGTTCCATCTACACTCAATTTAGCGCTTGTTTTACAAGCCTTTAATAAGGCTTCTCATGTTACAACTTTCCAGCTTGATTTTTTAAAAAAATTCGTTGATGTTGATAGCAGGAGAAATGCTTTTTTCCTGTAATGGAGGCTCATGTAAATCATTTTCGTGAAAGTTTCAGTTTCATTCTCGAAAGCTTGGAATTGTTTCATGTTGACAAAGAGTGAAGCATAATAAAAATGTATTGTTTTGGTAAAATTACATTAGAGCTTGTGATGGCTGGCGTTACTTTCAAAAGGGGAGGGGAAAAAACATTACATGTTTGATGTCATGCTTGTCACCTTTTATAGCTTTCAAGTTTTGACTCGAAATTTTTTGTCGTTGAAATTCGTGTCATGAACAGAAGAGAGCCATAGCGAAAGAAGAAGAAAGCTCGATATTTGATGGGTAAATGGGGCTTTCTATTTACATAGGGATTTTTTGGGTTATATTGTATGTGTATGCTTCCCTAAGAACTCAAAAAAATGCTTGATCCGGGTTGCTTGCTGGCTCGGGCTTCATCCTGATTTTCTTTCCTAAAACACGTGCAACACACAAAAATTCGGTTTTCAGCAAGTTTAAGAAAGAAAAATAGATCAAGAGGTGGCATTTTAATCGTGTTTTGGCATCCATTTTATTTTTAAACTTTAAGTGAAACTTGGATGTTGAGTTGAATTGAGTGAATGAGCTGCCGTGTCAGTGCTTGTTAGTTAAGCTAATTTCTAAACAGACTTACTCAAATCCTATATAATGCAAAGTAAAAGAAACCCTGGAATTTGAGGTAATTGAAATGGATGAGTGGAAATGAAATATTTAAATAATAATACCTTTTGAAAAACACCCGAGTTCAACAGCCTACAACCGAACGTACCCACTTTACATGCATAAATTATGGATAAAGCCGTAATGCAATCTAATTCTTTAAGAGTGAGTTAGACTAACAAACCAAAATTGACTTGTTTACCTAACCAGAAATATCTGGTCTGAAAATAAAAGGCTGTATTCATGTCAATAACACTCTCTATTGTCTCTATAATTAGAAGCTGAACAGTATCTAGATTAATTGTAGGAAATGCAAATGAGTTGCAGTTACAGCGATTGTAAATGTGACATCTGTTAATATTTTCTCAATCAAAGCTAACTGACTTAGGTACATTGAATATGCAAACGAAGGTCAAAGAGTCAAGGCTGTATCCAATTCTACAATATTTAATTTGTATGGTTTGGTTTGAGTTGAGGAGAGTTGAACTAGGTAATCATTAATAATTTTAGGAGACCTTTCTCTTCCCTTTTTCAAGTACATACTTTAAAAATTGTAGATAAGACAAGATAGCATTTTTTTCATGCCACATTATCATCTCCACAAAGCCAATTACACCACACGACAGTTGAATTCGTAAGGTTGTCAGTTGCACGAACAATTGTTGTTAGTACTCCATGAAAATTTTAGTGGACAAGAGAAGAACTGTGAGTGAACATAGATAATCAGTATGCAGTGGTTCCCGCTTGCGTTCCCATGCATTAACTTTTGAAATGGTATGTTCTGAACGAATTTCCCATCATTTTACCAACCTAACTGAATACAATATCAATTTCCTACTCGCTCTTGACACTTAGGAAGGAGGAAAATGCTTGACAAATGTATATTCGTCAGAATTTGAAAATAGCTGAGCACAAAGGATTGTCGATGAAGCCATGCCACACAATCACAATAATCTCCCGTTTTCACAAATCCAAGGTTGAACTGAAGAACATATGCATAGCCACATGCAAGCTATACTTTGCAATATGAGGATGGTAATATCGGGGAAATGGCAAAAGGCTTTTATTTTCTCACACCGGCACATTCCCCACATTTTGGTTAAAAAGCCTTAAGCTAGCTAACGATAAGTCAAGAGGAATAATTTTTGCTACTGCTTCTACCTACCTATTTATAAAACTACGATATAAGGTATTGGTAGAGTAGAATGTTATAGTAATTGTGTACAATTGTTTCGGGTGGACTCTCACATTAATATTGACAAAAAAAAAAGAAGAGTTTATTTGACAGAGTGAGTCGAGTGTGTGTACGTGTGTGTGCTTTTTTTGCATGGAGTAATATGAGAAGTTCTGAACGTCCTTTGAGTCACTTTCTTCGGTCCGTACGTGTGATTAACATTTCGTGCCTGCAACTGCTACTCCTGTTCTTTTTATTTCTACGCAGAATGAAGTTTACCAGCTCGTAAACCTCAAATACTTAGGCATTCATTCAAGTTTATTATTGGTAGCGGGCCATAAAATGCCACTTAATTCGCGAAAAAAGCAAGCAAAAGCAGCCAAGCAAGCAAGTGACTAAAGGACGACCACAAGCCTAGTTAGTTGTTTCGGATTGGATATTTAATGCACATCCGATCGCATACATGCATGTGAATATGTATGAATCTATGCATTATTCAGAACTGCGTTAGAGTTTAAATAAAAAACGTTACTTTGAAGCTAAAGCTACTTATGTCACACGACACGATATACATGCTCCTTGCATGGACATATCATCATCAGCATTCGCATTGGTCGTCATTATGTCATGAATGGCTCTTGTAGTTGGCCAAACGTAACGCCACGCCAAGGTGGTATATCCATTATCATATCATATTGCCCACACACACTATTTATAGTATAACTTCATGCAAAAAACTGTCAAGTGGCTCAATTTACATCGGGAATCCGCTATGAAAGGATCATTGAAAAAAAGAACGTTGTCAGCCTTCGTGTTTGCTAATATAATGTTCGTGTGGCTTGGTGTGGTATAAAGAAGTCCCTCTGCCATAATTCAATTCTCACAAACTTTTTTAACTCAACTCGAACGCCTGCTCTATTTGCTCTTCACAAGTTCAAAGAGAAATAGAGGATTGCGAGCGAGGACAGAGTCAATTAATATCTTGAGCCTATTTCATCCAATCGCTATAGTCAATATAGTAGCAAAGAGAAACTCTTCACGTTTTCCTTCCAGTTGCGGTGTTCCGATGGTGTACGCAAAGTCAAGGCTATTTTCATAGAGAGAGTTCTGAACATTCACAATCAAGTGGAAGACGGGCTCCGGCTTCACATCCAGCCTAAAACGTGACTAGCAAAAAAATACGAGAGGGAGCTTGCTTCTTGCAACTCCTCAAGATTAAGAATTTTTAAGCGTTTGTTCAGCTTGCTCCTGCAATAAAAATACATATTGAGATACTGATACACTTGTTTAACGTCAGTGCAAGCAAGCGGTTGACCTTGAGTAAAGTAAAAACGTAATGACTTGACCTACCATACAACTTGTTTTGTTGAAGTGGGTAGGGAATAAAACGCACATTTTTCGAATAATCAGGTTTTGTTGAGAAAACCTGCGTTCTCATCGCTATTCTAATTAGATACGCCAGTATTCTGATAAAACTGCAGTAGATAACGATCGTAATAATAATCTCAATCACTACAACGATTGGTCACAGTCGACGACGTGCGGATATATAAGAAAGGTAAGCGTGCAAATGTTTTCCTATTTCCAATTCCAACCCTGACGATGAGTATTTGCCAGGCTTGTTGGTACAAACATATTTGACCATGACTTTAGTGTACAATGTTGTCGTGACTAGGGATGCAAGTTAGCTGAAACTCTCCCCACCTACTGTGTTGGAGATGGGGAATATTGGTATATGTTGGATTGGATTAGTAAAATGTTAGCAGTTTTCGTTCATACTCTTTTATAAAACTGCAGTAGATAACGATCGTAATAATAATCTCAATCACTACAACGATTGGTCACAGTCGTCGACTTGCGGATATATAAGAAAGGTAAGCGTACAAATGTTTTCCTATTTGCAATTCCAACCCTGACGATGAGTATTTGCCAGGCTTGTTGGTACAAGCATATTTGACCATGACTTTAGTGTACAATGTTGTCGTGACATGTCATTCAAAAAAAGAGTCAGTGACACTGACACTGACTTTGTTTGCTATTTCCAAATCAACTTACAGGAATTAGAAATAAATTGTTACGCAGAAAAAAGAGAGCAGCATAGAATTCATGTCTGTCTCGGGGGTAGTAATTTAGCTTTACACGGCACGAGATAGGGTTAAATGGTGTACAAGCGTATAGTTTTTTGGAAAAGTTTGATTGATGGTGAGGTTGGGCTATTTATTTGCTTGACATAATGAGTAAACATTTAATTTTGTGAAGCAATCCCGTCAGCATTTCAAAGCGTGATCCCTACTTAATAAGCACTTGAAGACATGTAGGAAGTCAAGCAAAACAGATCGGGATCAGACTAGACTGGGCAGATTTCAAATGTGTTTTTATTACGTAAGATTTGCAAACTGTGTATCAAAATCAAATCCAAATCAAAGATCTTGTTTTGCAAAAACGATGAGATACAGAGATAATTAAGCTTATCTCTCTGTAAATACTACAGTTTTAAAAAATAGGCATGTATGGACGGGCTTGATCAAATATTTAGCGTTTTGTTGTTTTGCATTTCCCATTAACTGATATATTTTTTTTTGAAGTATTTCTTGTACAAAGAAAAACATTTCTCTACGTGGGTGGTTTTATAAAACGCAAAAACATGGTCGTGTGCAAATTTATTCTATCAAAAAACTGGAATGAAATGTTATCACATCACGCATTTTTGTCAGAGCAGAAGCCATGCAAAAATTATCATCATGATCATGGTCATATTCTGAATGTTGACCAATGCACACACACACACACCTGCAAAAGCCTTTAAGAATTTTTGTAACGCTGTTTTTGCCTTGAAATTCCAAAGTTTTTCGTCTGGAGTAACACGAGCCAAGATCAAAGGTGTCGCATGCCAAAATCCTCTGATAATGCACACGCCACCTTAAAACATCATTTGATTTATGCTGACTCATAAACTGTGAAAGCGATCAATTTTAGCTTGAGTAAAGATAACAAATTTACCTGTCGGACTTCAAACTACGGCTTGCAATTTTCAATACGTAATTGAGCATTTTTATACATCACGAGAAAATAATCTTTGGCGATTTTTTCTGCACTTCTTTCAATATAATGTGTCGGATTTGTTTAAAATCAGACTTAACACCGTCACATGTTGCATCATGATTTATCAGAAATTTCTTAAGCATGTGGTCTAAAACCACGAATGCGATTTGTATGCATTTATTCCTCATCACGCATTCCTCCCGCAATTGCTTAGGAAATCATGAGCATTGAAAGTGAAGAAAGTATTTTACCAGCACGTACCATCATGAATTATGAATGCTTTTGTCTTTGAAGAAAATCAAACGAAAGTTAAAGTTTGAGCAATAAAAACCAGCAATTTTTTTATATTGAAACATAACACATCCAGGAAATACTTAAACAATTCGCGAAAAATCTTTCATTGGAATTTCTCTAACAATTCTCGACTGTATATACGCACGATTAAGCGAATTGGGCAACCCTAACATTGTTGGGGAAGACGCAAATCATACTTATCTCCCTTTTATCTAGAGCATTTATATGACGACCACCTCAAAGCCCACCTTTGTAACGGCTGGGTTGACCAGGAAAGGCTTATCATCTCCTATTATCTCCACTGGAAGGTGTGTGAGAAGAGGGTCGTATCGTATAATATTCGCACTCATCGCATCACTCTCTCACAAGCATATATCTACTATTTACCTACACCATGAAGCAAGAATATTAAAAGCTCACACTTTTCTGATATCTCTCTCATCGTCGTTATTTATCATTGATGAGTATCTCTCAGGCAAAAATCCAAACTATGTATGTTTTATTAGAGTTCCCTCTTCAAGGTAAACTTATCACTTGTTCTATTCATGCATAGCATAAGTTGAAGTAACGTACGATTTACAATCTGCGTAGGGATATTACGTATATTACGTTAATTATCTCTGATGAACTTGAGAGTAACAATAGTATCTCTGAAACGAAACCAGATTAAACCAGTTCTCGTTCTCGCGGTTATATTAGCGCCAAGTTGCGCATGGTTAAGGTCAAGGTAGGCACATATGCATGCTCGTATCATTAGAAATAATGATATCCATTTGATGTGTTGTGGATTTTATGATATCAAGCTTTAAAGCTCTTCTTCTTTTTCGTGAGATTCAATTGCGCGAAAGTGATCTACGTACGATCATGATTATCTTCATCAAAACCATTCATTTCTCACAATTAAAGAGGAAGAGTAATAACGCACTGGAAAACTGTAATTGAAAGGGGAGATTTACGCAGTTTTGCACGTTCTAAAAAAGAATGGGATTAATGAGGATGTAGTATACATGAAACAATTCCAAGTTTTAATTGCTTATTCGGTCCCAACAAAAGAATCTCGCGTACATTACGTGAGAAACGGTTTTTTATTCGTTCATTGTACAAATAATTACGATTTATAGAGAATTACTGTTATTCGTAATTCTTCGTGCGAATGCTGTACATTTTACTGGAACAATGTAGGGTGCTTGTCGGAAATCGAGTGCTTTTTATGCTACAGTGCTAATAAATTATTAGTTCTCTGTAAAATTGGCAATGATCCAGAAACTTTGTTTCATGTTGATGTAAACTTTTTTGAATGGATGGATGACTTACTTGGATTGGATTGGATGAGTCATTTAGCTCAAATAAGTGCGAAGGCGTTTTCCTACATTTCTAGTTCAAGAATAGAATGAAATATGGATATTTTATTGGCGGCAGATTAAATATCATGTGGACACTGCGGGTTTCTCCTTTAGACAATCTTATTTGTTTTTGAGGTTTTAATGATTCTAGGTTCATAAAAGTAATCGGTTTTATGTAGTACTACTAGACC
>JAHZMX010002754.1:0-25066 GCA_027743895.1 Seira musarum | reverse complement strand
TTTCCTTCTTCCGACAAGTTTACATTAATTCACGCCAAAAGGGGAAACGGGACATAGTACCTAAATTCCAAATGGAACTTTTTTGCTGGATTGGATTCAGGCAGTTCTACGCCAGCAAAAGTCGGAAATAACTTTTAGACCGGCCATTTTTATATACTTTGCTTTTATTCCGCATGTTACATCAAATTACGCTGGAAAGCAAACACAATAATCATTAGTGGCGCGGTATTGGATTGCGATTGGACTGAGATGAGTATAAATACCCTACTCACTTCGCTTTGGAAAATATGTGTGCCGTATTCACAGAAGTGATTCTTATTCTGACTTTCAAATTCTCCATTCCCAATTGCAATTTTCTTCTGCCCAAACTCAAACAATAATGCTTCTGTGAATTCACTGGTACTTTAGTCGTTCTTTCTCAAAAAGTAGGAAGGAGAGACAAGATTTTTAAAAGGATGGTAATAAAGTAGTTTCATCGCTAAATCTAAAGCCTATCTGAAGGGATAGACGAAATGCAAGCGACGAAATCTAGGCGACATCACGTTCCCCGAGTCGACTGGGATGGTCTACTAGCACACGGCTTCACGAAACCCGTTTCCCAAAACGTTCAAAAGTTACATTTTTTAGAGAAATTATTGCGAAATTATTCCATCTTCCTGTGTTCCCATCGGCCGACATCGCAATTTAAATACAAAGAAGGCGACCCACATGGTACGGGCATGAAGCTATTACTGGTGCGTCCCCATGCACCAACAACAAAATAGCTACATATAGATTCAGATTGCGATTCACCATACCAAAATTTCACGCTACAAAATGACAAACGATAAAATATATTGCCACATTTGCATTTTATGGGAGAATGAATGATGTGTTTTATGGAATGCGACATGAACGAAGAAATGTACATCTATTAAACACTGCAAGTAATCTGAATGACATGCTAACCAAGTTTGGTACACGTAATAGAAATAGAGTTCACTTTTGGCCATTAGCTCCAGCTCAGGGGTTTCTTCATTGTTGTTCATGTCATGATATGATGCAATGTGCTCTCCAGCCGTGTACATATCAAGGAATCCTGAGTACATTTAGTTCATATTTCGTAATCTTCCAGGTCATCAGCACGTGAATGGGAATGTTCAAATGTTGGTTTCTTTAACGGTGCCAAAGACTGTAATCGTGTTGAAGGAACCGTGATTTGTAAACTGCGTATGCGCTCACAAACAAAGAATTGTTGTGGGTCAGATAACAAGAACGGGAGATCGTCGAAAAATTATCTATAGTTCTCCATTGTGATAACATCAAATTTCAGAAATTTTTTTGCGTTTATCATTTTTGTTTTGCGTCATTGTCAGCTTCACAAATTTGAAAAATTAATTTTTGACCAAAAGTACGGTTATGTAAAAGTGATTCTTTCCAGGATTCACTTACGATTAAATAACATGAATACTTGTCTGACTTGAACAAATCTTATGAAATTAAATCTGATCTAAAAAGTAAAACGTGCATAAAACAAAGCAATTTTTTCAAATACACAATCTTTTATTTCAAAAGAACATAGCATGAATGAATCAAATTTTGGACAGGTACGCTCCACAAAATTACAACTATGATAACCATTACTGCTCTTGGTAAGTTAAAAGCTAAGTTTCAGTTCTACTGACAAAATAGAAACATTGAAAACTTTCACTACAAAATTGACAAAAGAGTGAATGTGGATTAATTATGTTCACGTAATATGTATCTACATTTCTAAATACCTAATCATATTGAAACCGACTTATAATTTTGGCAAGAAAATTCCTACATGGGTCGATCACTACCCTTTAATTATTCTACTGACGATGGGAGAACAGGGCGTGATTATGATTATGATGAAGGAGAACCATTGATCTTGGTCTACATCTACCATAATTATAATATTAAGACTGCATTAGTTTTATTTCAAAACATTCTCGTTTTTCATTTTTCCATTTAGTACGTTAGTCTATTGACAGTTGAAAATTCTACAAGAAAAACAAATATTTCGTAAATCCTCATGCCATGAACATCCTGATTGCTATCCTAAAAAATATTATTACTCGCAGTTAAAACTTGAATCGCGTAATATCTAACTTTCCATCAATGAATCATTAAATGAATGAAGGTCATGAATAATGAAAAGTAAAATTAATAGCACATTCGTTTGGTCAAAATGTCAGATTTTTACAAAAGGGTACAAATTGATTTGCATTGGTGACAACAATAACTACTACTACGAAATTTAAATGCGTACGTATATTTATGTTCGAAAAAGGAAGTTTCAGCAAAAGAGTGAGTTTATACATAACATTACATCATCAACAACAACCATTCAGTCAGTCACATTTATGTTTACATAGATTCAAATCCGAATAGATTACCAATTCAAATCCGAATTCGTCAACATCAGCATAGCAATTTTCTAAAGAAGAGCGAAGTCTAATGTTTAAATTCAAATCTTGCGACTAAAAAAGAGAAACATTACAAGATTTCAAAAGCCATTGGGATTCACAACCCCGAAAATGTTTACAAGATTTTGCATTATGTATTTGCAATATTCAGTCACAATTTTTTTACTTGTAATCACAATCTCATTCATCCGGAAAAGACCGTAGTATAATCATATAATGATATAAGTAATAATAACATCACATTCGCAACTACAACCATGATATGGCTAATACTACTTTATAGCCGCTGAAATACTACAGCACCATTTCTTTTGTTATCAATCACATCAGCATTCATCATCGCACAAAATACATTTCTTACAATTTGTTTACGTAATATAGTAATAATTCGAGCTTGATTGAAATTTTGAAACTGACATGAAATATTAAATTTTACATAATTCTTTATATCCATTTAAGTAAATGGAAACAAAAATATAAATACATACTCCATGTATGAGACGAGTATTCAAGGATGTCAAAGTTGAAATGAAGTCACCACGAGTATTACGATTTCGATATAATTTAATGAACTATTAATTATTGTAGTTATTTGATCCTACCTCATGTAGAAATGAAGTGGTGGACCAACTGAATCAATCAAACAAAATGATGAGATTGATACGAATTATCTACGGTTGGGTACTTCTGAAGAGCATTAATTAATCTACACGTGAATTGCTCTAGGTGGATCACAAAATGGTACGGTACAAGGAAAATACACAAATTTCGGTGACTCGATGTGGGTGTTTATTTCAGACAATCATCCTTTGTTTGAAATTTGAATACAATTGTTGGAGGTCTACACACTACAGCCATCCAATTTAATTCGTACGCCTATGGGCAATGACATACACAAAAATATAAAGGATGGTGAGGAAAAGGACAAAGACCTGTTTTAATTACTGAATAGTCAGACTAAGTGAGTAAACAATGATGTAATATCATCTACAAATATGTATGTACATAAGTTAATGAATACAAGCAATGTAAATACCACATAAACCAAATAAATGTTTTAGTTGAGATAGAAGACGTAAATATTATTTTCCGTTTACATTAGAGTACAAGGAAAGTAGGAAAAAGGAACGACGACATGGCACAAAGACTGGGCATTTTTATTGAGTTGAAATATAATATGGAATTTCTTCTGTCACGGTATGCTTCATCTTAAACAATTCTCCCGGGGGTTCGTTCGAGAGACGAAGATGTTGTTGCTGCTTCTGCATCTGAAGTTTTTGTTGGTGTTGTTTTTGTAGGAGCAGTTTTCGTCGGAGTGAGACATCCTCCACATCCAACATTTCAGCAGAACCATCTTCCTTGTATGGTGGTGAGCGATTCTTCCATTTTTTGTTTGCCCTCTTCTCTGAAGTATCTCCAATCTCGTCTTTATTTCTCCAATTACCCTCGTCATGGAAGTCAACTCCATCCTTGCCCGGAAGTTGGGCATACTCGTTCTTTTGCTTCAGATGGGGAACAATGACTGCTGATGATGCTATTGCTGCTCCACACTTTAATGGTAGGAAAGCAGAGACGTTGCTGCTCGCGGCGAGATTACTTTCGGCTGGAGCCACAGATGCCTTATGCCCATGCCTCCCTCCTCCGAAGCGACGTGGAGGAATCGTTCCATAATACTGGGAATTATGATGAGCCAAGCTCCCTGGAACGTTATTTCGGTTTCCATTTACATTGTTTTCCACGGACTCTGGCTCCAACGAGTTATTATTTGTTTTCATAATAGGGACACAATATGCTGAATTCATCTCGTTCTTGCTTCCTGAATTCCCAGTTGGATTTGCAACTGAAAGAGAAGAGCTGGAGGATGGGGATGGTGATGCCGAGGATGTCGACTCCACTCCTGATGATGTTGATTCACTGTTCACTTCATCCTCCACCTCGCTCACGCTTGTTCCCTGCAATTTATGCTGTGCATGTGGATAATGATGATGATGGTGGTGGTGGTAGAGATGATAGTCATTCTGATTCAGTTGGAGTTGTGGGTGATGCAATTGCAGATTGGGTAACTTTGGCTGTTGAACGGAGGAAATATTTGGGGACGTGGGTGAGCTGTTCCGACGTGGTTGGCGGCTGTGATATGGACTCACTGCAAAAAATGAACACAAAAGCAATCATTTTTTCGTTCAACCTCGAGCCATTTTTAGTGAAAATAGAAGTTTTACGAGGAGTCAACGCTGGAAACAAGACCATTTTCGTCACACCAACTCAATTTTATACTCACTGAGCCATGAGCCACCAACAATAAATAAAAACTGTCGTATTTTCGCGCTTTTGTAACATTGATAGAATTAAGTTGCTAAAAGAAATTGGATTCGATTCCCATTGATTCGTGTCAATAACAGGCTTTTCTTCTCAGTCGGTTCATTTCATTCTAGAAAAGGGTAACTTCATAAACACTTCACTAACTGTGTCTTATTTCCATTTTTAGTCACAGTCCATGGATACAATTACCAATCCTACGCAGCTGCCACCTACGACTGAAAAATAAAGTCAATATTTAACAGTTTCCAGCTTAGATCACGTCAATATTTCAATGTTGCAAAGATCATCAGTCTTAGTTTCGCTCCAACAAAATTGAATGGATGAAGCTCCTCTAAAAATGGGAGAAGAAAGTTTTAAAGTTCACTATTTGACATCAGCAATAATTCATTTCAACTGAAAAATCAAGTCTTTTCTCCCTCCTTCATTCTCAGCAAACTGTTAAAATATTTAGAGCTTTCATCTATCGCGACTCGTTACCGATTCTGATGCGCTGATGCATTTTATAGTACGACAGTGTTTTAAACTTTGATGGAATTGACAGTATCGGGGTTATCATGTCGCAGTCCCTCGTATTCGTTAAACTTATGCATTCAACCGAATATTGCTTGGATTCAAACAATTTTATAGATTTCCCCTTTAGCTTTTTCGCAAGGACAACCTTAAAAGCTCTTTATTGAAACAAATACAATAAGTACATGATACATGTTGACTTTCACAATGACGTGTGTGTATGCATATTTTATTCCATTTTATGTGCTTCCTGCCAAGAAAAAAAATTGTGATGTAAATCCACTCAATATTTTAGCATTATAGAATTCTTATACAGCAGAGCAGTTTAAGATAGTTGTTTTCCATCTACAGCATAAGAAACAGCCCAGCATATAGATTGGTATCATTATAGCGTCATCCCACGCTCGTCTAATGGAATTTCTGTCATATTATATTCTATCCTATCCAATTTCTTTTACGAAAGATAGGATCAGAAAAGTCCAAACCTTTTTTAATACTTTCTCCATCAATCGGCATTTCGCGTGTTTGTGTCTTCTTTCTTTTCTTCTGGCAGCCAAAGTTTAGGACAGCTGGGTCTAGCGAGCCTCAGCCAAATCGTAGCCTGATAGCATTCTTTAAGAAATAATAAGGTTTACTTTGTCATCGCTGACAAGATATAATTCAATATGTGTATCTTCGTTTTAGCCCATTCTCTGAAAATAGAATCGAAGAAGAATGACCTTTCCATTACAGAAGGGGTCCCAAAATTGTATTGTTTCTCTAATTTTATAATAGGCGTCTCATTTTCCCCCGATTACGATGAGTACTTTGGTTACATACGTTCTATGTTTGAGTTCTTCCTTTTTGGTAATCAAAATTGTATAGCACTGATAAAACTTTCAAGCTGTATGAAGCACTTCAGTTTCACATCTCGCATTCGAACTTGAATCCCGAAATTCCAATAATAATGATGATGAAGTATGCAGATAAGTTCCCATTAAAAACTTTTCCCCTTTACCACACTACTTCAACCCAAATAAAACAAGAGCGAGGTCGACAAAACTCACGCCCACGTGAGTGTATGCTATTCTAGTTTTCAAGCATTCTTATTTAAATTCTCTTATTCTTCTGAAGTACTGACTAAAGTGAGGTACTTCGCATTGGAGTGTTTCGTAAACGAAAGAGCAAGCTTACAAAAAAATCGCCATCCATATTCAAAAGGCTTCTATTTCCCACGCCTGCCTACAGCGCATTTATTTTTATTTCTGGATCAGAGCAAAAAACTACTGCATTATCTTCGCTCCCATCTTGCAAAACTTTGTTATATTTCTTGTTTTAATTGGACAGTGGTGGCCATCTCAATATACATAACACGTGTAGTAGCTCATCTCACTCTCTTCCCAAAATTTGTGTCGTATTTATACATTCTACGAGTAATGGATAGTGTAGTGTGCTTTCTTTGAAACTGGACGGAGCATCAGTTCCCGATGAGTGCACATTTAATTTATTTCCTCGTATTTCATGTTTGCCATTTCCCCGAAAAAAATGAGCTTGCATAATAATAGCCTTCAATTCCCCAAAGTCCTGAGGGAAGGAGAAGCATTTATATCTCCATAATTCAAATGAAAATGTAATGATGCTTTGAGAGAAGCTCAAAGGAAGTGACTCTGTTGGGCAAAGGGAGAATCATTTGCATTATTTCCAAGTAAAGGTCCTTTCTTTTTAAATATCTCAAATTCCATGTGTTTATCAGGGTAATGTGATGATGCAGGAAGGTTTGGGAAAGACTCAAGTGCAAAAGGTCTTGTTACATGAAGTTAAACGAACACTATTTTTAATTGCACAGGGAAAGTTAGTTCCTTTCTCCCTATGTAAAATTCAAACTATTGCTTCTTAAGAACCTATCAAAACAATTACTACGATTTGCAATTAGGAACGATCTTAAGTTACAGCAAAAGGGAGGACTCAAACGCTTCCTGGAAATGTGAGATGAGTAGAATAGAAGTAGTGAAAGGTGCTATACGATTCCACTATTTCCGTTATACTAGTACAGAATTCCATCCCTTTTTTATCTGCATACTACCCAATATAAAACGGCGTAGGCGGTATTGGGGCACCATGAGACAAACTTAACAAACCGGCAACACAGAACTGAACATATCTAGCTGTAGTCTTTACCTATCGTCATTATCCATCCTATTTCGTTTTTATGATTTTGATGAGACGACTTCTTAGAAAGTATGAGCCGTTCTCGTGTGTCTTTGTCATGCGGTCATGTTACAAAAGCACGAAATACACATACATACATCCTAATGTCTTGTGTGATGTGATGGGCACATATTTGCAAATATGATATCGTCAGCAGAAATCTCTAGCGTAGAAATGTCATTGTCTTCTCTAGCTCTTATCTGATTACACTTACAGTAATGAGTCGGAGAGTAGGATCCGGATCGAAGATGACGTGCAGGTACTTTATTCGGCGAGGAGAAGCTCGGGCTGACGATCAACGGTTTGGTGGGTGGACCTGTAGGGGAAAATAACAGAAACTCAGTAATGAGTCGGAGAGTAGGATCCGGATCGAAGATGACGTGCAGGTACTTTATTCGGCGAGGAGAAGCTCGGGCTGACGATCAACGGTTTGGTGGGTGGACCTGTAGGGAAAAATAGCAGAAACGACTCACTCTTTCCCTGTTCATGCAAAGTTCAACTTTATTACAAGATTAAATAAGCTGGCGTGTTTCCTAACATGTATTGTAGTGAATCATATCTTTATATAAACAATTTTTAGAACGATGTTCAATTATCTTATCATTTTCGTGACATGCTCCTCTATGGGTAAAGACGATCATCATGATTTTCTCTTTGATCAAAGTAAAGTCAAACAATGGAAAGACGGAATGAAAGCATCGTCTGCAAAAGGGAATGACGCTCAAACGAAAGCGATAACTTTCATCTTATTTTTTGTAGTCTACTGTAATTACAAAAGAGGCTAGGAACAGGCCTCATTCATATATCACTCTTATCATCCTGAAGAGATATAAATGTCCACATTAATGCGAATAAAACTTTTACATTCTCATAATGATACAGACTATAGTACCTGACTAGCCTTTTCCCTTTCAGAGAGATAAATCACGAACCTTCTGTTTGCCAATCCATTTTTTTATTAGCTCACTTCCACATAAAATATCCTATTATAAAATATTCTCTCTCCAAAGTTTGAACAAGGTTGTATGCTTATGTTACATGTATCAATATATCTTGTTCTTTTAATGGCAACAGAAAGAAAAAAAATACTATGAAAAAAAGATTTTCATTCTTTGGTTCATTTTGTCTCCCGACTCTCGGCTCATCATCATCATCGTCATCATTCATCACTATCTCAGCCTACGGCCTATCAAAATCAAATAATTCAAGAGAAAGGCTTGTGTGGACTTACTCGTGGTGATCGCCTCTTTACGCAACAACACCTTCTCCAATGCAGCCTGCTCCTCATCTGCCCTCCTCCCGTTGGCTACAGCTCTTCTGTACACGAAGTAAGCCTGCAGGATCAAAAACTGATTAGTAATCTTGGGTTTACACACCTTCATCAATTCCTACCCTTTTGCCAATTCACCATTTTTCAAAGGCACGTTCCCTTCCCAAGAAGGCTTTAATTGAATACACCCACGCACACTAAAGTTAAAGAAACAACAAAAAAAAAAGTTTTTTTTGAGGGGGGAAGGATGACATCAACGGAAAGTACCCCTGAAGATGATCGAGTAGAAGGAGGATTTTACAGATAAATGCAGCGAATTCCCCTTCCCATTTGAACTCACAATTATTCATCCCGCAAGCAAAAGCGCAATGAATTAAGTGGAAATGAAATAAATGTTCTTGAGTGCAGAACCCTCCATCAATTTCACTCCTCCGTGGTACTTTTCTCATTTATTTGTGGGTTGGAGTGTGAACTACTAAATAAAGGCTTGTCGACCACAGAGTTTTTGTAGATTTCACGGACAAACTACCAATTTTAACTGGCGTGTTGAAGTAGTATGTTTGCTAAAATTACGTAGATTATTTTATGACTACGTAAAGAGAAAGTGCACACCCTCTGTGTACCCTCCCACCTACGGAAAATGCTGAATGGGCAAAACCATATATTTCCCATTTTCACTGTTTTTCTTGTCCAGCCATCTGTTTATTTGATTGGCATTGGCAGGTACTAGATTTCTTCTATTTTCTGCGGAATCGTTTCCAGTATTTTTTTCTCTCTACCCAAAAAAAATTGGGATTGGGATGGTCGTTTTGATGACGTTAGCACCACGTCGTTCATTTGCCTCTTGAAAATACGTGATAGAAAGGTTGCATGAAAGAAAGTGCTTACTATTACGGAATGGATTATGGATGGATTATACTTGAGAAACTCTTCGTGTCTGACTAACTGCTTTAATTTAAAATAGAAGACATGGGAAAGTATCATTTTCACTGTTTTTCTTGTCCAGCCATCTGTTTATTTGATTGGCATTGGCAGGTACTAGATTTCTTCTATTTTCTGCGGAATCGTTCCCAGTATTTTTTTCTCTCTACCCAAAAAAAAAAAAATTGGGATTGGAATGGTCGTTTTGATGACGTTAGCACCACGTCGTTCATTTGCCTCTTGAAAATACGTGATAGAAAGGTTGCATGAAAGAAAGAGCTTACTATTACGGAATGGATTATGGATGGATTATACTTGAGAAACTCTTCGTGTCTGACTAACTGCTTTAATTTAAAATAGAAGACATGGGAAAGTACTTCAATGGGAAAACAATAAGGACCCCTGAGGACAGAAATACACCCTTCTACAATGAAAATTTATTTTTGTACAAAGGTTACTTATTTCTCAATAGTAATCTTTGCGAGTCGTTCAAATGGCTAAATTTGTTCAAGGTAGTTTATTCTGTAGAGCCA
The DNA here is from genome assembly GCA_027743895.1 of Seira musarum. Classification (NCBI taxonomy): domain Eukaryota; kingdom Metazoa; phylum Arthropoda; class Collembola; order Entomobryomorpha; family Entomobryidae; genus Seira; species Seira musarum. The sequence continues at coordinate 14,894 of JAHZMX010002754.1, read as the reverse complement.
TTTTTTCTTTTTGTCTGAATGAGGCAAGGTTAAATATACCCATTTCTTACGATAGCGTCATTCTACGCAGTAATTCACACGCTGATTGCAAAAAGCAGTAGCCTACTTTCCCATGTCTCATATCTCAATCGAAAATCTAATAGTTTCCTCTTGTTTTCGTTCGTGACCAACTTTTTTGCCAGCAAAATTGTTTTTTTTTTTTTTGTAATTGGTAATGGGAGGCAATTAAACGGATAGATTGCAGCAGACCAAAAGCTGCAGAGTGCAAACTACATACACATTGGCAATTAGGCGCGATACATGTGTCTAACTTTCACTACATTTTTGTGGAATGCCGGACGTTCCTAAATGAGCATGTGGACTGCCACTACCAGAAGCCGGAAGCATAATCATTGGTTATTAAGGGCTGAAAACCCACTAGTTGAGCTAGAAAAATTATAAGGATGAACTATGCAGTAAAAGTTTTGGCTTGTGGTGGAAGCAACGATGAAAAGACGTAAATGAGTCCAGCTTGTTAAATTAGTGCTCATATAAAAACTGTGGATTTGGAAAACGCAAGAAAACGTAATGAACCTGACGAATCATAAACATTTCAAACGCAGACATGAGATATATGTTTGCTCCGCAAATGTTAACAATTTTTATTTTTAGAAAGTAAATGTAAATGAACCGCACACAAAAAACTTTTACTTTACTTGATTCTTTAGTTGCTTGTAATGCACATTTCTTGCTCCTATATTTTTCTAACAATTACTATATGCACCATACATAGTAGAACTTAAATTGGAGAAATATGTGGAGGTCACAGATATGGACAAAAAAGGAACGACAGGACAGGGTCCAGCGAGTCTGCTGACACTAATGCCGAGTTATAATAATTCTTTTGCAAAAAGTTCATATGTTAAAACAAGCTACAGGTCACATATGAAGGAGCTAAGGCGGTATTCACAACTTCTGATTTAAAAATGTTTTCAGATCTTTAAGAGCTATACAAATCTTACAATAATTTAATATAAACTTTTCATATTTGTGACGGTGAAACCTAATAATGGTTTGAAATATCAGCATTGCTATAATATGTAGTTTTCGTCTGTCACTTGATTTAGGTACCTTATGGTTTTGTGTACTATCTTTATCACCTTCCATTTCCAGTAGTTTCTTACTAGAACAGAATGAATACCCTGAAAGTGATCTTGTACCAGTTTTTGTTGGCATTATTCCAACCTAGAAAATTGCTGGTGGATGAATTTCTTTTATTCAACTCAATGAGAATAAGGATTGTACGTTTTAAAACTCTTTGTACGTCTGTAGAAAAAGTAAAGATTTGGTTCGAGTCGTATAGAATAGTGTAAATATACATCATTCAGCAGATGAAGTAAAGCATGGGGAATACTGCTACATCTCAAAAACATGCTATGTTGTCGACGCTCGCAAGCCAGCTTTTGCGGTTTTCTTCCGATTCTTCTTTTGAAGAGAGCAAAAATATAGCAATAATTCGTAAAGGAAAAGCCTCTTTTTTCTATTGTCCCATTTGCGTTTGCTGTTGTGTAAAATAGGAAAGAAAGTTGTTTTCCAACTATTTACCTACAGATTAAACCTATGGCTCATATTATTATTTTCCTCAAACGAAAGGTAAAAGATAAAAAAGGTTTACGGTATTTTCTTTGTCGTATTGTTGGCTCTAGACCTGACTTTATCCTACTTTCCTTTTCCTTCCTGGACTTGTTCAATTGAAGGAAGAAAAGAAATTCCATTTTATTATTATTATCATCGCTTTTTGCTAGTTTTTTCTCGTGCTTGCCGATTACTGTGAACTTAAAAACTTTCTACCTTTTTTCCCTAGAAAATTAACAACAATTTTTGCGGAACTCTTCCTTCCGTGAAATTATTTTTTCCAACTGGGCGTTTAGTTTATGGCCCAGGATCTCTTTAATTATGGCTCCTTAAACAGTGCCACAAACCATATTTCCTTTTTAGCAGAGGAAAGAGCTAAAACAAAGAATTGTTGATCATAATCGTGAGCGTGGCAGAAAAAAAACGGCAAAAACTTTTTCTTTTATTGCGTCATTTTAAAAGTAACATTTGTGGCTGCAGTATTTCTTTCAAACATTAGCACTGGTAGGGTTTAACGTGCGGGGAGATATTATTAGTTTCTCTCTTTCTCAAATTTATGGCGTCGTCTGTAATGGCAGAGTGGGGAAATAAAAAAGGGATTTAAGTTTAAAGTAATAAAAAAGAGCTTTATCTGGTGCAGACCAGCTAGTCCAAGCCTACATGTACAGTATGTATAAGTGCAAAGCAGTGGTGGACTCTTCAAACGATAGAGCGGAAGTACTTTCGCGAGCGCCACAGAAAATGAGATCACGCCAAATAAGTACGTGCCCGAAGGAAAATTCATAAAAGTAATGTTCCAATATCAGGATGATTCATGAGAAAAAAGCTGATGAGTGAAAGTTTTGTGGATGGCGGAATCGAATAAAAAAAATTGACGCGAGTCGAGGGAAAATAAAAAAGAACAAACCGATACGATACCTTGTACGACCAATTGGAAAATCAATGAAATATATGACGGAAGAATACATGAGTACGTCCAAAAATAATAATGTAATAATGATCTCAGAATATTACGTTCGCTTTGTTAAATCCATTCTAGAAAATTGAGGCATGGGGAATGCTAAATTCGCACAATATTTTTATGCATCTGTCATAACTGTTCCTCGTTGCGTGCTTCCGTCCATAATAAAATATTCAAAGGATTTATGGCACGTAGGCATGTACTTTGGTAATACATATGGACACATATTCGAACATAGTTCAAATATGAACGAAGAGTATAAAAAAGCAACAGAAAGAAAAAAGAGCAGCAAATCGAATGTGACAAAATATAATGCTTTCTTCAGATATTTATCTCGTTCTACTTACAACGCTTGCGAAAACTCCCAACGTGACGAGAACGGAAAGGCCAGCCACAAAGTAGATCTCGTTACTTTCCCACAACGGCATGCTACCACAATATTTTCACAGGATTATAGAAGAAAAAATAACTTCTTTTTTTCTTTTTCGAGAAATTAATTCAATCACCGCGACACAGACTGTCTCAAGGATTTGTTTTTGTTTCAATTGCTTTTGCAAGTTACGTCACCACTAATTCACGGAACTTTGTTTTAAAAAATTGCAATGATTTTTAATCGGTTTAAACACCTTCACCCTGACTATGGTAGAAGTATGAGACAAAGAGGGAGGCTAAGAAGCCACCTCCTCCTATCTTTACCACAGCCATATGAATAGGGATCAGGAAGAGCGAAATTTCTATCGTGCCACACGAGCTTGGTGGCTGTGAAGCAACTGCAAAACTTTCTACTTTACTCATTCACTCTGGCTAAGCATTTAGGCATGCAGGTTTAGTTCGAGCTTTCTCTTGAAAGTTTTGCCACAGCCACTGCCTCTGTTGTGCAGAAGCATGCAGAAAGAGCTGTTGGCTACTGGAGAGAGTTGAGTGCAGGATCTGACTGGATGCTTGTAATGGGCGAAGACCGGGTGGTTCCCAATAAAAACACATAATGGCAAGAAGAATCGTCTTTGGGTCTATAGTCTCTTCCTTGTTCACAAGACTTTCTTTTATAGTTTGTATGTATACTCAACAATAATGTTTCTTTACAGGGGGAAGAGTACGTACGTCTTCTTATATGCTTTTTATTGCTTATGGCATGACTTTTCACTGGGTGGAAGAAAATGCTTGTTCAGAAGTCGACAACCGATCTGATTGTGAGCTGATCCATGCGTAGTTTTCAATGTGATCAACCCAGAAAAAAGGCAATAAAAATATTGTGTGTGGACTAACTTGACTCAGCTCTTCCTATTCCATCAAGTAATGCGAAAGTGTGAGCAAAAGTCAAAGAACCTATTTTTCATGGAAACGTTATCCGAGACAATCGAGCAAAGCCAAACCTGCCAAGATAGAAACAATATGGGAATTGTTTTACCGAAGTAGTTTCTTGATCTCTTGTCTTTCGTTGTTTTAATTGAGAGACGTGAAATGACTCGGATTGATTTAAGACAAGCGAAAAAGTCTACAATGCGTTCAGAAATAAGAAGGAAAAAGTTGATGAAAAGATAAATTGCTAACATCCTTGTAAAGCTTAGCCTTCATCGGCGTATGAACTGGTGTAATGAGGATGAGCATTGTATGCTACTACATCACTCATCCATGTAATTTGATAGTCTTGTCCTAATACAAAATTAATTTTTTTACTTTCATGTTCTCTTACGTGAACAGGCCATTACTACATTTACGGTCATGGTTCGGTTCAACGGATTGCAGGAAGTTTGGAGCGGAGCAGACGGTTTTTGTCGATACAAAAAAAATACAAGGAAAGAATTCATGATCTATAATAGGCTTTAAAAAGGCTTGAAGAAACTGTTTTCATTTCTTTCATGTCTTGCAGGGATTCTTTCTCTTTGCTTCGAGAAAAATCATGAATTTTCTAGGGAATGCAATGGCCACAGCAGTTGTAGCAAAATGAAAGGAACATACGTTTTTACTGGAGCAGATTTTTTAAAAAATTCTTTATTCTTGATGTGAAATACTAAAGAAATAAGTAGATTGAATGGGATGAAGTGCCAGAAAAGAACTAGAGCATGGACAATCAAAATAGAGAGTGCTGAGTTGGGAATAGTGAAAATACCAAGCACCAATGTCTGAAGATTGTGAAATGAAAGGAACACAATTTGACAGTAAAATAAGATTTTAAAATGGAGCATAAGACAGACATTGCAGTTGCTTTGTACATAAATTCTGATAGAAAGAACGATAAAATCGGCCATATCAAAGAAAAGAACAAGTAAATGATTTGCATAGATAGATGGATTAGGCATACTGAGCCGTCTGAGTTTGTTAGTTTAATATACACAGTGCTCATTTATCAACGTCATTGTCATAAGAAATGCGTCATAATCATGCTCGTAGCATCTCTGCCGATACCTCGGACTAGGCGAAATTTTGATGAGATTTTCGTTTTCATCGATTTTTAATTTCTAGGAATTCTAAAACTGTGAATGAATGCTTGAAGAAAACTTAAAAAGTTGTCGTCATCAGCATATCGCACTGACTCACCATCACGCACGATCGACCTCCTTAAGTAGTCCGTCCAACCTATTCAAAATCTGTATTCCGGTCATGTCACGTATCCCACACACATCATCATCCTCATCTCATATTCCATTTCACAACAAGAAAGATATCATATTATTATCCAAAGAATGGAAAGAATGAACTGTGTATATGACTAAACAAGAAACCTGAGGACTATAACTAAGCTTGAACTCGTTTCCTATTTTCATGTCCTCTCAAGTTGAATTGCTAAATGTGTAAAGCCATTTACACGAGGGAATTGTACGTACATAAATGTAGTAGTAGACACTAGACACGTCAGTATGCATGCAGTGAAACAGCAAAATGGTCGAAGTAAAGTGGGCTGGAGTCCTAAAATGGAGTACGATAGACGCGAAAGATCTGCATATCATTATTTAGCCATGCATGCCACTCCAGACCACTTCACATTTTTGCATACTTCCTCAACGAGATAAAGCCTTCTCTTAACAAGTTTCCCTCAAAGAATGTGAACTTTTCTTTCTTTCTTTAAAAAAAAGTTGAGGTAGAGAAGGAGCAGGTGCTTTATAAAGAAATTGCGGACATAAAAAATCAGAGTATAGAAGCCTAGCATAGGCAGAAGAGAGGGCAAGCCAAATACAATTTATTTTTTGTTTATGGATTTCTCTAAAAAAAATCATATTTTATGATATAAATGTGTTTGTGCTTTATTCTTTCATGATGATGAAATGGTGGTACGATAACGATGTTTTTCTGAGATGAAAAAGTGTGCAAACAAAAGGATAAAGGTATTTTGTAAAAAAAAATGAGGATATCATATCATCGCGCATTAACCCTAACCTTATTTTCAGAATGGAATATTTTTTAGGAGAAGCCATAGTTTAACCGCATTTTTCTTTGGTTATCTTCTCTTCTTCTTGAGTCACTTCACTTGTGTGGTCTTTGGAATGGTTGCTCTTTTCAGAGAAAGTGAAAGCGGATGTGAACGAAGGTGTGGTGTGGCAAGACTATAATCCAAATGATGCACTGGCCGTAAACACTAACGCATTTTGCTATCACTCCCTCTAATCTTCCCTCGTAATCCACTTTTTAGGACACAAAAATGAAAAAAAAAAACGAAAGTCCATGGAGGCTATGGCTATAACTATGTAGTAGTGTTGAAGCTAACGATCAAGTGTACTTGCTGTGCATGAATTATGTATTTTGTCGTTTACATCGGGACCTATTATTACTGAACTATTTATTGCATGCGAGATTAGGGATAAGAAAACGAGAAAACTCGCTAGGACCATCACCATACGTACTTGCTAACAATTCCTCGTTTGCTTAGTTTTCTCCTAGCTGATTCGCTCATAAGCCATCTTCAATTTTCCAAGACGAGAAGATTACAGCAATGTAAGAATGATAACCAAAGTTTTTCTCCCACTTTTAAAATGCATTGAACTGCTAAATATGCATGAAGGCACGTGCATTGCTCCTGACTTTCCATGTCTCTGCTGGATCTAGATGATCTGGGTGAGCGCTGATAGGAAGAAAAAACACCGTCTGCAAAGCTAAAACCGAGGTCATGCTGCATAACAAAATAATCTTGCAATTTTTAACAAGGAAAAAACTCGTTAAAGAACTCTCATCTCACGAAATAATTGCTCATGGAAGCAGAAGCACAATGAGACGAAAACAATGGAACTCTGGTGAAATCTCCATAAGATAGTATTTCTGGAAGCTACTGACTACTGCAATTTTAAGGCATTAACAAAGGCTTATTCGATCCATTTATTATTTGTAGCTTCACATGGAACAACATTTACAGCAAAGGAAATGGTCGTTGTTATCAAACCCATTTTTATTCTTTCAAGCTTATGCATGCTTTGTATCACTGCTTTTCTTCCCAAATTATGCATACATTCCGGCTGTAATTATAATCTTAAAATCCTGCGATGTTACAAAAATAAGACGGGATGATCGAGTTTTTCATTTTGGCAATCGAAAAGTGCAGTTTGTCACCTGTTTTCGTGCTTCTGGGAAATGGTTACATGGTTTACGCACAATGGTTAAAAATAAGTAATTTAATACAACTTGAAATGTTCGCCAGTAACGATATAATAACTTCACAAATGCAGCATTTTAAACTCCTCCTCTTATATTCAGTTGGCCATTGTTTTTTTTTCCAAACCTGGGTAGATAGTTTTGGAGAAAGGATAATAGCTTCATAACTTACACAGACGCATCCTTCGGGATTTGCTTTCAGCGGACGTTTTTTTTTCATTTTGTCTCTTCGTCATAATAAAAGTTATAGGAATAATGTAAAGCATAATGAAATAACACCTACACAGCCCAAGCCCAATTTTGAAGAAAAAAAATATGCATCGCTTCAAAATTACCCCTCTCAATTTACGGGGTAGATTATGAAAGCTCTTTCTCATGCGAATTTTTTGCTTATGCTACGGCTTTGAAAGCTTTGAATATAAAATGTGAAGATAATGGATTAGGTATACATAAGTATGAACATACCCTCATGTTGGAAGGTTGAAAATGATATGCATATAAAATCTAGAGCTATGTATACAAGGTAGGTATTATATAACGTGTAGCTACAAAAAATTTCATACTTTTTATTCTAACTTATTCAACGCCTTACTTTAGGATTATGAATTTACCAGAGTCGAAAAGACCTTCTTTTGTCTGAATAAAAGGCCTTCAAGATATGGTAATGCATGATCCAACAAGTTTACTTTAAAAGGAAAAATAGTTTTTCTTGTTTGTCTATGAATTCCTCCTTTTGTCTATAACAAATTCTTCACTCGAAGTATTTTTGCTTGTATGAAAATAAAAATTCCTCGAGGTGTAATCCACTCTAATGCATGTGAATCAGCACACAGTTTTATTGTACCCACGACATTAAAATGTTTGCCACTGCCTCACTTTAATTTTTAGTTGAAACACCTTTATTTCTTCTAGAATGTCATGGATCATGGAACAAAAACTTCGAGCTTAGAATTAGGAGTGAAAGCAATTTTCTGTCTTACTCTTTGCTCTTACAACCTACCAAAAGTGTATGAAATGGGTAAGTACGAAAGTAGCTTAAAGAGAGAATTCAAAAGTCTTATAAAAAGTGAGTGAAAAATGTAGTATTTGTCGTTTCTTTGATTTAAATAACATTGCTACTGTCACTTGATCGGATAATGACGACAGAAAAACCATTTTCCTCGTCAGAGATATCCTGAGAGTTTGACTTTTTAAAACCGATGTCAAACGATATATTCTTTCGTGGTAAATGTCATAAATCTATGCTAGTCTGCTGAATCCGGGGCTCTGAACTGTATATATATCTGACTTGGCTAGTCACAGAAAATTTGGCAGTCATTCAACAATTTTGAATAAGGAACGATGAATTGGTTGCACTTTACACTAATCCTGCTGATCTTGCTTGGTTCAGTACCTCAACCATCATCGCCTGCTGAGAATTCTCCGAAAACAGCATCATTGGATGCTTATCATTCATACCAATGCTTCACATGGAAATGACACGGAAGACCCTTATTGCGATTACGTAAACATAACGGCGATCACTGACTGGACGTAGATAAGCCCGATAAAGGATTGCCATTGCTTTTCTCGTACAGACAAGAGCTCATCTCGAAGGAAGAAAGGGACCAGAAAACGGCTGAAAAATTCCACTTCCTCGGGATATTTAATATCCGATACGACCTTGACTTCCAAGAAGCTAGTGATTGATGCTCTGTTCGATTACACCAAGAATGGCTTTTACGCGATGATGGTCCTATGGATCTTGTATGAAAGGATGTGCCAATCCCTTCTCACTCCTCAAATGCATTCCATGGGAGGAACTTTCATTAACAAATGTCTTAGCTTTAAATACACTACGCAATATATTACATTATTTAAATTTAAATTCTTAAACAGTAATTGGAAGTGCAAGGAGAGGAAAAGTGAAGACAAATTCGCACTTAAACCACACTCATCTTGGAGCACTTCCCGACCAACATAGCCACCTCCAGAGGGGAACGTAATAAAGGAGAGAATTTTTTTGCGCAAGCAGTCTTTACGTAAAGATTTGATCCTCCCACCTTAGAAACCAAGAGATCCTGATGGTTCCTGATAATAAACTTATTGAGTACAAGGATTCTGGAAGGAAGACATCGAAAATGCATCGGATGTACATTGGTGGGAGGGGTTCTGGTAAAGGGCGTCACAAAAGTGGACCAGGAGTTCAGCGTGTTGACCCCTCAAAATTGTTTACCTCAATACCTCAATACCTCAAGCAATTCCTATGCCGGGGTATTCTTTAGATGGAATCTGTGCTCGTAGCGCTTTTGACCCAAAATATCCGACATAAAGGGACCAAGTATTGCATGGACTTCGTGGAGGACGAATTAAGGCTTGATTGGTGCGTCTCTGTCTCTGGAGGATTGTGCGGGAGGGTTTACTTACTAAAAAAACTGACTTCCATATTGCCCAAAGAAGTATTTAGGGGAGGAGTACGAATGGTCTCTGTTATCAAATAAAGATGGCAATAAATTAGAAAAAGCCATGTACTAATACGATCACTTGGAAGAAAAAGCAGGAACAAGAAGCGCTCTCCGCTGGAGAAATCAAGGTGAAGCTAATTTCTCCGTTTACTTTTTTGCTCACTTGTACTTTACGATCTAATGTTAGCTCATTATTAAGCACTGTCAGAGCGTTTATCGGAACGAATGAATAAAACACGTAATTGGTTAAAACTATGATTACAACCATTTCTAACATTGACGTAGCCTGGAAAACTTTTCTCAGCTCTTTTTTTACACACGATTGCAAAAACTCTTATAATGGTCAACAAAAACACTTGACGAAAGTTAAGCACTTTAGGCACTCCAAATTGCGACAAAAGTTTTTCTCGGCTATTCGCTAGTTTAGTACAAGAAATGGTAGATTCCTAATCCAACAAGAGCAACTGGAATTGGTTCTTTCGCTAATCCACCGGAGGTAATCATTTTTTTAGCTTCATCATTTTATGTCCCTTCCTCCTTTCCGGTGCTCCCATTACTGCTCTCATAGTGCCCAAAACGAAGATCCATTTAGCAATAACGACTTTCTTTTTTATCCATTGTTTCAAGAAACTTTTTTCATCGATGAAAGTTTTTTGAAACAAAAAAAAATGTTCATAGTTGAATGGCTACTCATTTGTCCGCTGTCGACAGATATCTAGTATTTATACATTATGTATGTACATAGTAGGCATATGGTGATGATGATTACATGTACATTGTACATGCTTGAAGGGAGTAACGATAATAATATTGGAGTATCTCACAATATACTGTTATTTCAATGTCTTTATTTCATGTAATGTGTCCACACATTCCATTTGCTCCACTGAAGGTTACCCAAATATTACGTTTTTTGCTGAATGAGCCCGACAAAGGAGCAATATCACTTTAGGCGAAGAAAAGTAGGATCCCCGCCAAAAATGACCTTTTCCACTTGGATAGAACATTGTTATTTCTTCGTTACACTTTGGCTAAACTTCTTTGAGAGAAAATCAATAACCGTTATTGGAAATCGGAGACCTTTTAACCGTTCTTCTGAAGACTGGTGCAAATGACAAAAATGGAGTAACTGGATTACGTGGTTCGCCCTTAATTTAGCCCACAGCGCTGAGGACAAGAGTATCATAATGTGATTCACTTTAAGCTCCATGTGTAACTTTCTTAAGGAAAAAGTTTCCCTCTTTCTGGGAAGAAAAAATACGAATGATGCGATGTGAAGTGAGTGTGTGCACCGGACAGGAAAAAATGTTGGAATCTCAAGCCTTGTCATTTTTATTTCATTTGTAATGGACTAGAAATCAGTCCCGCGATCCTTTCATTCCGGTGGAAACCACTTCTGCTGAAGCACATTTTTTTTCGCATGACATGACGGTAACAAACGCATTCCCTCCAGGCAATCTCACGTGGCGTCATATACTTCCCAAGACGCTGAATATGAGACGGATGTTCTATTTTTGTGAAAAGTTATATTAGTAAATGAATAATGGCAAAATGCTAGAACTACCACCCACAGTGATAGATTAAGTTCTTCAGGAACTCTGAAAGTTCCCAAATCCCATCAAATGAAATTTCATTTTTAAGAGAATAAATATTCACCAAATCCATGCACTTGACTCATCATGTGACAAAANCACAGTGATAGATTAAGTTCTTCAGGAACTCTGAAAGTTCCCAAATCCCATCAAATGAAATTTCATTTTTAAGAGAATAAATATTCACCAAATCCATGCACTTGACTCATCATGTGACAAAAACAAGCGACATTCTTAATCCTCATTTCCCCTCTCGCTTCATGTTATAAAATACCATTATAGAAACTCACGAAATGAATACACACAAGTTTTTTCTTCAATCTCAATCTAGTCAATAGTCTACATGGGATTGGATTGGAGACGGAAGATTGGAAAGAATAGTGGTTGGAGTTGTCGCTCCAATCATTCTATCGTCAACATCCCAGAGCATCCTCATCCTCCCCTCATGGGAGAAAGCAGCAAGAAGTTGATATGATCCTTCTTGCTCCACTCTCTCCACATTTTCTGATTCAGAAGAAGTGATGTCAAACCACGACAGCCAACACACAAGAAAGTAGAATTTTTCCCCAACAAAGGACTTAAGACTTGTACTTCCGACTAAAGCTCGTGAAGGGCTAATGCCAAAAGCACAAAAAAAGGTAAAAATGCGCTTTCTTTTCTCCGTCTGTTTTCGTAATTGTGATATTTGTATTCCGTGGCGTAAGACATAACTTGAAAATTTGTTTCGCGGCAGCAGCACCAGCAAAAAAAAAGAGATTTTTCTAGGACCTTGACTTCGAACAAATTCTCTCCCTTTTCTGAAGCAACCACTGATGACTGCTACAGACTATAATTTCATCACCAAAAAAAGAGATTTTTCTAGGACCTTGACTTCGAACAAATTCTCTCCCTTTTCTGAAGCAACCACTGATGACTGCTACAGACTATAATTTCATCATGGAGGGATTCCTCAGCTCATGAATACTTACTTAGAGCATGCCATTGACTCGAGAGGGAGAAAGAAAATAAGGAGTGATACTTTTTTTGCTAGTCACTTGAGAAATAACATGAAACTTTATATCCGCACGTTTCGACCATGTTTCTTCCGTGAAAAAAAACCATGATGGAAAATTGCACAGCAGAATGACGGCAAAGGGAAAATGTAAAAAATATGGTATTATTCTTGGCATGGCATGACTCATTCATTCCAATATTCGTGAGTTTTATCTTATCAAGAAGATATGTATGTTCTCTTGTTATTCAAGTTTCTGCTGGCGTGTTTTCCATAGCTTAACGGGGAGATCATGTTGTAAGTTGTAGTAATGTAACAGCAACAGCATTTACAAAAGAAACCCTAGCTATTTTAGAAAAGTATCCTTGGAATGTCCTTTGAGACCTTATGCTCTCTCCCAAACAACAATCTGGACTTGTTTTCCCCATTGGGAAGAACAACTGTCACGACGATTTTGCAATAGACTTTGATTCTTAACTCCACAAAAAGGGAAAGATTTCTTTCTAACAGACTATTTTCATAATTTACATGGAAAAAGGTAAGTGCTGCAGGTGGCAAGTCTATGCTTTTGTATTTATCCTGATTCCTGACTAATGTCATTTAAAAATCCTTTGCCAACCATGATACGACGTTATCATGTTGCTATATCGTGCCTTTAGAAAACGAAATATTGCGACATGGAAAGAACATTTCATGCCGTATGAGCCTAAATTCGAGATGAAATGCAAGAATCAAGCTGTCGCATGTGAATGTTAAATGTGACCTTAAAACTTTTAGCCTGTTAAATAAAACAATCCTATAATTTAGACTTGTCGACTGCAAAAAAATTCTTTTCTTTTTTCCAAATGAGAAATGGCATTTGTTCTTGGGATGATGGCCCTAAAAGCTCTGCATTTTGTTACATCTTAAGTAGTGCCTCTGCAGAATTGTCGTTATTTTCGTTTTCTTTCCTTTTTCTGTCATGCATCTTCTACAACTTATTTTTTAAACCGAAAATTTCACAGCACAGCATTTTTTTGTGGATTCAATTTCAACATTTTTTTGGTGCCACGCAAAAAAGTTTCACTGTTCTGTTCCATGCCAGAAAAATCAGACAAACTCTACAGCAACAAGAAATGGTTCCATTGAGGATTTTGTTAGATTTTGATGGTGTCGTCATCGTGTGGGAATGCGGAGAAGTGATGATGTTGCCGGAATGAAACTTTTCAAAAGACATAGAACACATGTACTAAAGTGAAAAGGAAAGAATTGCCAAGCTGGAAATGGACACTTTACAGCATAAGATAATTCATTTGTAGACATTTCCTTTATTCTTTATTTCTAGCTCTGTGAATTGTGAGCCTCTCCTTCTTTGAACAAAATAATTCAAGTGATGCTCAGAAGGAAATTCTGGTGAAACTTTTAGGAAGGGATGGATTGAATCCTCTTTTTCCTTACAAAGGCGTTATTATTACCACCCACACACCCTGAGTCACTTGAAGCCGGTGAGACTTGAGAGTAAAGCCATTAGAAAACACTTGCCTTTCTTTAACAATTGACCTTTAAATACCTATAAAAGGAAGACATGAAAATATGTTGTCCCTCCTCATATTTTTTTTTTGTTTCCCTTGGCACAACTCTACAATTCATTCTTTTTAAGACACTCTGAGGCGGCTTAATGCTCCTCTTCTTCTCGGCTTGTGAACCAATGTGACCCTGAGTTGTCATCATAAGTAATCAAGTCCTTGTCCCTCTTTATTCTGGAAGGAATGTATCCGGTGAAGTTTGTTGATAAAAATAGAAAGCCTTCCCCGACTTACTCAATCATGATATGATAATGCACACAAATCAAATTTCCACGGGGACATGTTCATTCAGACACTAGACGTGTTTCTTGTGACCACGCAAACAATGGATGTAATGAAGTCAAGCACGGTTTCCGGTTCAGTTAGCCTGAAAGAAAGACTGAAAATCGAGTCGGTTCACTCACGCCAGCTTCCATAAACACTATTTATTTCCACTAAGAATAGACAAAATACGTCATCGTCATCGTCAACATCACAACACCACACCATCCAGAAGCACTTATTCGGTTAGTATGTATGTAATTAAAAGACCAGACAAAAAATTTTCCAAATACCTACAAACTTACTAACGAATAGCTAAGCGAAATCCATAATTTAATCTAAATCAACTCCAGCTTAATACTTTTATGGTACACTATTCTTCTATTTTTAATTACTAAATCATGTTGTCTCATAAAACTTAATTACTAAAAAGTATATTAGATATATAGGTAGATAAGATTAGAATTAGAACTTACTGGTTTTTACCCATCATATTTGCAAAATATGTAATTACATTTTTTCTCGAATTTCGATCACGTTGTTGATTCATGCATTCCATTAATCTAGCCAAAAAATAATCAGCACTCAGACATTCAATTTCATTTTCAATTCAGCAAAGATTGTTCATATTCTAAGAAATCCAATCGTTCACATTTTTCAAACAACGAATCTAAAAATGGATTTTTTTCTAATAAAATTTCCAATCTCCGAAATGTAATCCCTGAAATTGATGAAATTTTCCATGAGCTGGACCGTGGGTACTGAGACCGGACAGTTTTTTTACATTATCATACGCAAATGCAATTTTCCTACTTATCAGTTTACCTCGACATGATACATAATTCATATATCTAGTTAAATCTTCGGTCGATCTTAAGCATAATA